>APFE030417107.1:63640-176727 GCA_000404065.3 Pinus taeda
TAGGGGAAGGTGTATGAACATTAGGAAACAAGTTTTGCCATTGATTTGACCGTCCAAGAGAAATTGGCTTCAAAAACCCTAGGAGAGGGAAATGAACTTGCCAAGGCACAACTGAAGCATGAACAAGATGTAAAATGACTCATTAGACACTGACATGATAATGAAAACCCTATGAATGATGATAGGCTCAGCTGAATAGTGACATAGATTGGAATTTGGGCAACTTTAGAAGGAGTTAAAGCAAACCCTAGACCTAATGCCTAGTGACCAAATTTTGCTTGAAAATTTTTTGAAATGAAAAAATTTGACCTTAACACTCTGAAACCACTTTGTAAGAGCATATTTGATCACTGGAGGAAGGCTGGAAAGACTGACACTAACATTGGCTCCAATGGGGATGGTAGCTCCTTGGAGGTGCCAAGAACCTTAGACCTCTAGGAGAGCAGACCAGTGCCTTATCCATTGGGCAATGGAGTCATTATTTCGGAAAACGACACATGACTTTGATTCATTTATTGAATGAAAACTTGACTGAAAACTGACTAAAACTTAACTGAAGCTTGACTCAAACCGACTCGATGGCAAACTGAAATAACTTGAAAAACTCACTCAATAGACCAAACTCAAATGACTCATGACTGACTTAAAACAAAACTTTACAAAGCTTTTTGAAGGGCAGCAGTCCATCAAGATTTGAAATCATGATGACAACCACCTGTGTTTCTTACAAGACAATATACCATCAAACTATATCATAATGGCAATGTAACCAATCAAGCAGATGCCTTCTTGATTGGTTCTCCTGATTAGATCTTCTGGTCAACAATACAAACCTATCCCTGGGCATCCAAAAACATAGCTGACCATGATCTCCTTCATCACTAAACACTGCAATAAACACTATCACTGCTGGCTGCAACAAACTTGCTAGAGGATCATGAAAAACATGAGGATTTGCCATTGCCACCTCCTGCTGAAAGAACAAGGTGTCCTTTATTTCGAATTTTGATCTACCTTCATCATGTGCTTCGGTAAAAGTATGCTCATGGGCTTCAAAAAACTCTGAACAAGTAGATGAGCAGATCTCCTCTTGTAAAAACATTTCAAAACATGAAACATATGAAGAAGAATCTGAAATGGAATCCTGAATGCTATGATCTTCTGTAGTATGAATGTGTTGTAGGTCATTCTTAAACAAAAAAAAATCTTCGAGATTATCAAACATGACAACCTTATCATCTTTGTGAAAGAAAAAATTATCTTTTTGCTGGTCTACAAAACTGATTATAAGACGGTCATCTTTGTCAAAAGAGGAAGACGTTTCTCCAACACTTTCCTGACTAGGTGTACATTGCAAATCTGTTGTAGCTTGGGCTGTAACAAGACCTTTCAAAAGCTGATCTATCTCCTCTTCAGACAAAGGAGACAATGCCTTTTGTTCTCTTCCGCTTAAACACTAATTATTTTCATATGATAGGACACTCAAACTATCATTTATTACTGAGTTATTGAAAGGAGATTCATCACTTACTTGCACAAAGATCTCACCTTGCTGTTCATGAACATCTGAATCCAAAACTCTGTCTATGACCTCAACCACAAAACTCTCCTTTTCAGGATTCAGCACAAGGTATGCTTGGTTATCACAATCTGAATGTAGTTCTGAAGTAGATGTCCTTACATTATCACATTCTGCAATCTGGTTTTCTTCTGTGGGTAGATCTGAAAGAAGCTCTTCTCTTTCATCATCTTCCACTATATGTCCATCTTCAGCCTGCTGATCTTGATTCTGCTGCAAAATTTCCTGATCATCTTGATGAGAATTTTCTAAGTTTTCTTTATGCTGCTGAAATGGATTCTCATACAAAGCCTCCATGATCTCGACATCCATGAAATTATCATCTTCATAAAACTTCTCAAGGCTTTCAATAAAACTATATGCATGCTGGCAACAGTCTTGAACTAGATTTAATGATGGATAAGAGTCCTTATATCGTTCAATGAACATAGCATGAAAATCCTTTAAACAGTAAATACAAGCAGGCGACAAACTTTCATACCATGATTGAGTTGTACCTTCCAGAGTGGCCAAGAATATCTTCATCAAGCAATCTTCCGGAAAATCTACCTTCAACTTGCGAATATGCATATGAAATCTGATTAGATGAAGAGCAGCATCCTTCTTACCATCATCATTAAATATAGGCAGATTCCTTGACCAATCTACCTTAGGTATCTTATTCGGAAAACCTGGAATGTGATCTCGGCTCAAGGGAACATATCTTCTTGCGATTCGATCCATCTTGAAAATCTCAAAGCTACTGATCTCTCTGCAGTGAAGTCACCATGAAGCACAGATCGTTGATTTCTCAGTGAAGGAGTCGCCAGTGAATGATTTCAGCCTATCAAGTGCCTGATCGTTGTTCACCATCAACAATCAGATCTGAAATTGATACATGTACTGGGGTAAACTACAAATGAAGTGTTGTATTCACAAGCTCACGGAGATTGACTGAAGCAGCGTTTATCTACTTCCGCTTATGCAAAGAAAAAGCGTTTCGAAGGCTACCTGGCGTAACATCAGGATCCGTCTAAGACTTATGAAACAAACACATCAATCAACAAACAATTTGTTCTCCCCAGTATGGTCGCCAGTATGTTAGTGCTTAACATTTCACCTCAGGTTGAGAAAGGCAAATTTCAAAGCTACATCAAACCATTCAGCCTCGTAGCTAGCCCTACGGGGCAGGAGAAGGCTCTCTCCAGTCTCTCTTGGAAAATTTTCAATTAGGAAGATGACCAACAAAGTAACACTGATATTAGGCTAGTAAACTGATAAAAGAATTTGATTTTGGGATTTTTGGGTTTTTTGGTGGCAAGTTGAGGAGAGGGAAAATTTGGCTGCGGGGATGGGACACAGTTTCTGCAGGGGAGTCTTTGGGGCGAGGTAGGAGGCCATGCTGATGTCTTTGACTTAAGTGAATGGTAAGGAATGAAAGAGAGAAGGCTAAAGAGAGCAAACAATGAATTTGAATTCTCTTTAAAGAGTAGAAAACATCAAAATTAAACAAACTTAAAAGCAGAGCATGACAAGCATGAATTCTTACTTTATCACTTCATTTGTTTAATATGCAGAAGTATAGAAGGAAATGAAACACATAACAAAGCTTACAATGACTGAAGAAACACACCATCAACACATGAATCCACAAGAATCCCAAAGATGACTGCAAAACCCTGGTCTTCCTTGCCAAAAATTGCAGAGATACAAGATAATACAATGAGCTACTGCTCTCTCAAGAGTCCAACCTTCCAACCCCTCAAAATGACTAAGAAAGTACATAATATAGGCAATCTAACACCTTTCCTTGCCTCTAGGGGTCGAGCTCATCCTTCTAGGAGCAGTTTGAACAACTTCTAAACTAAGCACTACAAAATAGGGAGTCAAAACAACTTGCCTCTATAAACTTGGAAATCAATTCATGCATTCAATTTTTACCCTTTACATGAATGAATCTTCTAGAAGTGTTAAACAAGAGTAAAAGTGTCTTATAGTTTCCATAATTACATCAAACATAATCATCTTTCACCCCAAAAAGTCAAACTGAAGCCAAACTGCGTTTTCTGGGCTGAACTGGTCAAATCTGGCAACATTTCCTCAACGGGTTGCACACCTTTTCTCAACGGGTCGCACACCTTTGCAACTCTGTTTGGCGGCCTTCCCGGTGTCAGAATGGAGCAAAAGTGGGCTTGTTGGAAAGGTATGTGAGTCTACTTTCCAACCCAACTAGAATTTTTGAATTTTGAGGTCATTTGCACTGTCAAAACTTAATTCTCCCAAGACTGGTTTCTGCAACTCAAAAAAGGGGCAGAAAGTCAAAATTTTCATGTATTTTGACCTTTTGGAGGCCCAAAACTTGATGAAATTTCTTAATAATGGATGAGAAAGTGTAACTTTTCATGAAAAATCCAGAAATGCTGAGTTTTTGCAAAATGGAGCTACGATGACAAAGGGTCTCACCGGGGGTGAGACCCGTTGAGAAGCCAAAACCTGTAAATTTCCAAAAAAATTTCCAAAATTACCCAAAATTCTCAAATTTTTTTTGGGATTTGTGTTGTGGCTAGGCTAGTGGGTGCCATGATCCTTGAGTGAAGCCTCAGCCAAGATACGGAGGGGATTTGGCCTCTTTCTCCGTTTTAGTGCTTCGCTCAACCTCCTTTGAAAAACTTTCATTTTAGCCTTGCAAAATGCATCCTTGCCAAAGAGTGATAGTGATTTTTCTCCTCTGTACCTCAACCTCTGTAGATGATGAATGGTCATCATTTTTCTCATAAGTTTCAGTTTCTGACATGGTTTAGGAGCAAAGTGGACAAACTGAATTGCTTTCGCTGCCTGCAAAAAGTGCTGAACTCTATGCTTTTTCAAGGGGACAAGAACATGAGGGAAATGTTAGGGGAGGGACCTTTTACACCAGGAATTGGGAATATATGAATAACAGGGAATTTAGGGAATACATTGCAAACATCACTGCACATGCATCATCAAATTCATGTGTTTACATGGGCATATGGAGAGGTAGGGTTAGGGTTTGAGTTTTAGTGTTTAGGGAGAGGGGTAGGGTTTGTATTTTTTTTACAATTTAACAAAGGGAAATTACATGGAAATACAAGGGAAGGGAAAAGGGGAAAGAGGGAAATAATTACAAGGGAGAAAACATGAACAGCAATAATCCCTAGCACATTTTAATCATCACACATTGCAGCCATATGGAGCCTCTTCCTCTTGCACAATTTGATCTTTAAACCCATTCATGATGTCCTTTAAACATAACCAACAACCATTTTCAAGTTTGGAGAACCTACCTCAAGCAATTTGATTATTTGGAGGGAGTTTGAGCAAATTTGTTTTGAGTTTGCAAAGATACAGCTCAACGGGTCGCGCACGTTGTATTTTTGCACTGTGGGAGAGCCTCTGACGGGTCGCGCACCTCTCAACGGTTCGCGCACATTGGAAGCTCTGTTTGGAGGCCTTCCAGGTGTAGGAATTGAGCTCAGGATAGCTCTTTTGAAAGTTCCTTGAGTCTACTTTCCAACCCAACTGGAATTTTTCAATTTGGAGTTGATTTGACCAGTCACAAATCAAATCTCCCAAGACTGGTCAAAAAGTGCCAAATGAGGCTGCCTGAAGGAAGAGTGTTGTTGCAGTCAACTTTTGAATGCCTTCCTCAACCCCAAATTGAGTTCATGATAGCTCATTGGAAATATCTTTGTTTCTCGTTATCATTTTACCCATCAAGAAATTCATTTGGCCAACCAAGCTAGGAGAAACTTGATTTTCCCAAGGTCACTTCAGAGGTGTCTTTGATTCTCCTGAGGCAATGGTATTCTCGACATTTCTCTCAAACCGCGACACCTGTACAAAAAGTGAAAGAGGTTTTTCTTATTTGGCATGTTTTGGACACAAACCTCTCTCATTTTTCCAAAATTCATCTTTGACTGCTCTGAAACATCATTTGAGTGAAACTTGTTCCGATGTGTGAAACAAGGAATTTTGTCGAAATGAAGCGAAATGAAGGGGACAGGGGGCTTCTAAATTCTTGGGTAAATCGTTGGGAGTGGGGAGGGATGTTAACAAGCAGGGGAAAGTGGAATCTCAAAGATTGAGTGAGGGGAAAGGGTCCAAAAGGGCAAAACACAGGCCCAACCTAGAAAATTGCCAGGTTATAGCTAGAAACTAGGGTTTGTGGAAAAATGAGGAATTTGGCGGATCTAAGGGATGGGTAGTGTTTGATAAGGTAATTTAAGGATAGGGGAAGGTGTATGAACATCAGGAAACAATTTTTGCCGATGATTTGACCGTCCAAGATAAATTTCCTTCAAAACCCTAGGAGAGGGAAATGAACTTGCCAAGGCATAACTGAAGCATGAACAAGGTGTAAAATGACTCATTAGACACTGACATGATAATGACAACCCTATGAATGATGATAGACTCAGCTGAATGATGACATAGACTGACATTTGGGCAACTTTAGAAGGAGTGAAATCAAACCCTAGACCTAATGCCTAGTAACCAAATTTTGCTTGAAAACTCTTTGAAAAGACAAAATTTGACCTTAACACTCTAAAACCACTTTGTAAGAGCATATTTGATCACTGGAGGAAGGCTGGAAAGACTGACACTAACAGGTCATACGATAATGCCTTAACCATGATTTTTCACAGGGGAAAGTAAGATTTCTCTATTGGTAGCAAGGGTGTGACAGCTGCAACAAGCCAAGGAAGGTGCATGAGATATTATAATACACGGGGGTTGAGATGAGTGCACCTTGTTATCACTCAGGTTGTTCCCCAAAACTTGTGAGAAAAGGGAATACGGCCGAGGTAACCACTAACCAATCTTTTAGATGCAATTTCTATCCAAACTACATCCAGAGAGGGCTCTCTCTTTATATTTTAACTTTGTTTTTGAAGTTTTTATGCTAGCTATGATGTGCATAGGTTTGTTTTAAGTTTGTTTGGATGGTGATTATAAACAGAGCTAGGATGCAAGTCTGAAAGAGATTATTCCATTGGGCAATGGAGTCTATGAAGATGGACTCTTGAGTGTGTTTTTGTGATGATGGGCAATACTACAAAGCAAGATAATCAGTTTTAGAACGATATTCAAAGCTAGTGATTGAGGGGATGTAAGCTAGGGGGTAAAGGGCAGTCAAGAATCCTTTATCATGGTGGCAGAGGGAAGATGCATGAATATTTTCAAGGAGTAGTGAAGAATTCCTTGGCAATTTTCAAATGAAAGAATTAGTGGAAACAAAAGCATTTACGAATTTTTGTTTATGCTAGTTCTAAAGAAAACATAAATAACATCAGGAATTGAACACAGAGTGTATTTAAACAAGTTCTGAGCTATTCTTTTTCCTTGTTGTTAAGATTAATGGAACATATATGAAATTTGCAAACATAGAAAACACAAAAACATAGTTTAGAATAACCTATTGAGCCAAAGAAAGACACAAGAATTCTGTAGCAAAGTCCAGAATCATCAAATCCACATTCAGAAGGTCCAGCAGCAATGCATTTAAACAACCTTTGTATTAATAAATATTAGAGTTATAGTGCAGTCCAATAGGGGAATCACCAACCCCGAATACATTCCTTGGGGGGGTATTTATACAAAAAGAGAGTTTACAAAATATCTTGAGGATAAGATAAGAAGCAATAACTTCCTTCAGCTACTCTTTCAGAGAAATAATGCAGAAATAAAGGTAGGAGTTATTGTGGCTGTGTTGGCTGCTTTAACTAACAATATATTTTAGAATTTTCACCCAGGAATTCGGCTGGTAGTTATGTCCTTAATTTGCCTTCCTGCGTTGTTGTCCTGATCTTTTCACCTGCTCTTAATTCATCTTTAATGTGTCCTGATCCTCGCTTGAGCTCCTTCCTTCATATCTGCCACGTGTCTTTCTATTTGACCAAGTGTACATAGGCAGAAAGATCCAAATTACCTAGGCAAAACTTGCAGCATACTTTGCCACCACTGTTTTGTAGGCAACTGATGTCTTTGTATTTTTACAAGTATTTCTTCAGCCTCAGTATACCTGTAAAAGTTAGGCTTGACTTAAAAAAGATGATTTATTTCATGTTCTATAAAAAACAAATTTTCCAATTTGTCATATAAATTTTGTCTGGGAGGAGGCCTTGTGTCTTCTGAGGTGTTGGATATGCAGTGATCTGATTTGTTACATACATGTTTACCCGGTGAGCATACTGTTGATGTGATAACAGTTTTTTATTGCTTGTTAGTAAACTGGGTAGACCCTTCTGCTGCAAGTTTCTGAATTTCTCTATGAAGGCATTAATGTCCATCTACAGTTCTTGACACTTACTTTCTAAAGTCTGTATAAAATTTCTCATTGTTACCACCTTCTTCACTGTCAAAATGGTGCTTGTCCTATCCGAGATGTCCAAAGCTGCTAGTTGTTCTTTAGTATTGGTATTCAAAAAATGGATGAGCCTATTGGCCTGCTTAGGCATATTTCCTAATGATGCCCTGGCCCTTTGAATTTGCTCTTGTGCCCTTTCTATTAATTCAATTTGTTCATAGATTGTCTGAATTGATCTCCATTGGTCAGTAATGGACTGGCCAATCTTGGTCCACAAAATCATTTTAATGTATGCCAGAGGTTTATGCAAGGTGATATCCTTTTCCAATGATTTCACCTTGTTCTCCAGGGACTTCACCTCTCTAGTCTTCTCTGCCATTGTTATTTTTCATTTGTCATAGGTCACTTCTAGCTTGGCTAGTCTTTCTTTTGCCTCTTTGAGCTCTGACATTTGAGCTTCTAGCTCTTTCACTGCCTTCATCATTTCTTCCATCCTCATGCTGGTCTCAGGATCTGTTGTTGCTCCTGCTGTAGCATCGGTAGTTGTTGTACATGTTGTTGATGTTGGCTCAGTGGGAGGGATTACTGTTGTGTCTGTGGGGGGAGCAGAGACAATTGTTGGAGTTGTTTCGGATGGCTGGGAGGTCGACTCTCCCTGCTTAGTTTGCAATGCTTTCTCTAACTCTTGCTCTGTCTACATTAGCCTTTGATTCATTCTCATCAATAAATCCATTACATCCTCTTCTACTTTTTCTTGTGCTAGTTTTGTTTTTTGTGGATGCATGGTGACAGGCAGCTTCAATTGCTTTCTAAGGGCAACAATATCTTCCTCCTTCTTTTTGATCAATGCTTTGATGCCCTTGGCATCCTTGGGATCATGTCCCAACTCAATAATTATTTCTTCCAGAGTCTTTATTCGGTTGTCTTTGGCTAGAGAATGGATCTTATCCAAATCCAATTGAGCAGATTTATTACTCAATGACTCTTTTAATTGGTGGGCCAGCATTGCCTTGTCTGCTAGTGCAGCATAGACCATTTCACCCGTTTGTTTGTGCAATTCTATTTGGTCCAATGGGTGTATGTCTTTGGCAAGGACCTCTAGATTGGTCCTTATGTAGTCAACTGCAGATTGTAGCTGCTGAACCTTAGGCTTGAAATGACTTAAGATCATTTTCTCCTCCTTGATGTCATAGGTTGCCATTAGTCTATGCTGTTTGGAGGGTGTCATCTTAAGAAATTGATCATACAACTGAATTCTTAATGACTCATTTTGAGCCTTAATCTACATAAATGATTGTTTGATGTTTGATCGTTTCTTGGCTTGTGACCTTGAGGAGGAGACTTCCATTCCATGTTGCCTCTCCCCTTCTTGTCTATGAGAGATAGCGGAAGTCTGTTGGCTAATGGCCCTCTCTCCTCTTGTGCTTTCAGTGATGTCTTCCACAATGTCATCTTCAAGAGGATCTACCCTTTGCCTCTTGGCCTCTTGCTGTTTTGTTGACCCACTTGCAGGTGTGGTCTCTTCTCAGTCTCTTTTCTTACTTCTCTCCTCAGGAAGATGAGTTTGCAGTGCTGGTACCCCTGGTGCTTGTGTCTGTAGTGAAGGGGCTTGCCCTTGACTCTGTTCTTTTGAGGTAGTAGGTTGTTCTTCCATTGTTTCTTGCTTTGCAACTACCAACTCCTTGCCCTTTGTTGTCCCTATTGTTGGTGTAGTCCTTTCCTGGGAAACCTGTTGTGCAGTTGTGGCAGTTGATGAGCTTTCCCCGATTTGCTGTGGTATTTTGAAAGACACCTACCCAAAAGAATCTAAGTCAAGAGTTTTTTCCAAATTTTTCATGGTTTGTTCCATTTTCTCTTCCTCAGTTAACTCTTCAACTAGTGTTCCCTCCACCCACTCATCTTGGTTTGCGAACTTTTCTATGTTAGGGATGCTGCAATGTTCATAGGGTGCCAACCTATATTTTACCCTTCTTGCATTGATAAAGCCATATGGGTCATAGGGTACCCACCAAAATCTTCTCTTGAGTCTGAGTGTTTGACCCAATATTTCATCAGCATCCTTCCATCCCTCTTTCTTGTTCATAACGAAGGGGCCTAACTGGTCTCTGAGTTTCAATCAGGCCTTTTTCTTTGTGCTATGGAAGTGACTCAGATCTGAGTTGATGAATTGCCTAAAATATTCCAAGGCAAACAATCTCATTGGCACATATCTGGGCAACCTGTAGGGGCATAGCTCACAGCCTTATATCCTCAGAATAGTGTGATTCTGGTAAAAGTACCAGTCACCTATTTTATAGTTTTTGGAGTGTTGTAGTATCTTTTGCATATCATGTGTCATTATAGGAGGAGGAGTTCTCATCAGGAGAGAAGAGACTGGGTATACAAATAAATCAATAAACTCACAATAAGAGTAGGGAGAGTTGCGGACTTCATGAAAGATTGGGGTCCAAAAAATCACAGACCTCCTTTCCCCTTTATGGTCCAATTTTCTAATGGGGAATTGGAAGATATTTGGCTGGTAATATAGAAATAGATGATAGATATAGGATGAATATTTAAAGATTCCCTCCCTGTCTAGCCTCAACAATTGGTCATGTATCTTGTTGGCAATAAATTTGGCATAGTTATAATTGACAGTAGGGGGCTGCGCTGGGGTAAAGATAGACATCATAACCAGTATGGTTTCATAAATATGCTCACTTTTCTTAAACCCCAGAACAAAAGATATCATATCAAAAACTAATCTACCCACTTCAGTGAAAGAGGCATAGTGAAAAGGAGGTGGCTCCTTAGGCTAGCGATCTGCTCTCATGAACACTTTGGAAATTCTGGTTATCTCTGAGCTGGAGAGTTTGGGACCTTCATCCAGCAAGAACTTCATGGTAAGAGCAAACTGGAGGTGGGTCGGTTTGAAGTTTAGCATCTGATTTATAGAGTCAGGAGTAATATGAAAAAGGGTAGTCCAAGATGGACTCTTAAATGCCCTATTTGTTGGCTCATAGTTCACACAACAGAGGTGAATGATCTCAGGGAATATATTCACAGAGGGGAGATAGTATCTGGGTAGATTTGATTCCCAAATTCCATAGACATCATTTTGATTTAAGTAACTATTTCTGAGCTCACGGACTGCTTGCAGATGGTTTTGGTAGCCTACTAGGTCTTGGATTAGATAGTCTCTATCAGCCAAGGGAAAATGTTCCAACTCTTTGGGGGGTGCATTAATGGGATTGATGTTCAAGGCCACTGGACCTTCCATGGCTAAGCTTTGTTGCATTTAAAATTGGAAATTTTGGCTCTGTGCAAGAAAAATGGGTGAAACAATGGCTTTGTGGATTTCTCCAGGATTTCCACCGTTGAAACTAGTTTGTTGATTTTAATTTAGCTCTGTGGATTGAAGTTAGGTGGAGAAACAGGACTTATGGGCTTCTTTGGCACAATGGGCTATAATTATGGGCAAAAGGCAGCTTTCAAGGTTTCTTGGAGAGTTTGCAGGGCCGAACGAGCTAAATTTTAGCTCATCGTGCGACTTTGTGGTGAATTTAGCAAGACAGAGGTTCTGGGGTAATTTGGGCAGCAACACAGTGTTTCTTTTTCAAATTTATAGGTGCTGTGGGAAATTTTATAATGAAATCCAATAAAAACAGGGTTTGGCACAATTGGTTGTAAATACCTATTTTCTCGGTGGAATGGCCAATTTGCAGGTGACCAGGTGGGCCGAGGGGCCGAGCTGTGTAGTAAAACTGCTGGTTGGCGAACTTGAATGGCGAAAATAGTCTTTTGCATGTAAATTCGCATGCACAGGTTGCTTAGAGAAAACTAAGGTAAATGGGTAAAAACAATGTTTTCACCCCTTTTTACCCGAAACTTTGACTTTGGCGGGTTTGGGTCGCTTTTTTCTGATGACATCAGCATGATGTCATTTTTTCGGGTAGCGGGGTACGGATGCTGACATGGCAGGTGACGTGGCATGTGATGTGGTGGGCGACATGGCGAGTGACATCAGTAGATAGGCAGGTGGCAAGGTGGGTGACGTGGACATGACGTCAGCAGGGAGGCGGGTGGGTGGTAGGTGGTATTCCCCACACCACTTTTAGGGGGAAGTGGTTTCGAGGGAGGGGGCTTCGAACATGCTGAGCACTTGACACGCATCCTTGGTACGGCGAAAATACCGCCCATCCCCCGGACGCTATCGTTTGGCATGTTGGGGCTTCTAATATCGCCGACCACCGTCAGATCTGGCAGCGCCGATCGGACGGTTGGTGGGTAATAAAGGTAGCGGTAGGTTAACTCTGGGGACCCGCTTTAATATTTTGGGTTTTTGTAATGTTTGCGGTGTATTTCGGACTTTGGATAAAATGGGCTTTTGGGGTAAAAATGCAAGTTTCGGCTATTTTATTTAACCAGAGGCTAAACAAGTCCCAATGGGCATGTGGAGGGTTGTTATTGGCCCCGGGTGGACCAATAACTCCCTAAAAAAAAATTAAAATATAGCTATAGTTAGCCAAAGGTTGGGGTATTAGGTTTTTTAGGGATTTTGTGTATTTATACATAGTAAGGGAGGGGAATATACATAGGAGCTATATAATAAGGTTAGTAGGTTAATATGATTATGTGGGATGGGTTTGTATGGTTTAGGCTAAGTTTATAGAGTGAAAACTTAGGCATGGGGGGAATGAAAGGATGCCAAGTAGTGAATTTTAGGAAACTTTGGAAAAATGGAATAAAGACTTTTTACACAAGAAATGTGGCTTGTTTTGCCTAGGTGAAAACACATTTTCACTTAGTTTTTCTATGGGATGAAGTGGACTAAAGGTAATGAGCAAATCTCATTTCCCTTGGGAGGAATGTTAGTAAGTGTTTCTTGGAAAAATGGGGAGGGGAATTAGTCATGCTCCATTTGTTTTGTAGCCACCTTGCCATGGTACCTTATGATTTTTATGGGATGGCAACTTGTTCCAAAGGAGCAAATTGCTCATAAACCTTGCTTCTATAACATCAGAACTACCTACCCAACCTAGTATACCTAACATTTTCTCTTCATTTTCATTGGGTGCACTGGAACTGGAAAACCCTGATTCTTCTCTTTTCTTTTAGCTGCCCTCCTATCTAAGTTTACCCTTATCTCTGGGCTCAGATTAAGTTGTTGAGACCCTTTGCTTCTCTACCTAATTACTTGTCTGTCGAGCTTAAACTATTTGTGCAGACCTTTATTCTCTATTCTAAGACAAATGAAATTCAAACATGATTTAGCCAGGATTAGACTGTCTGGCTATTCATCAATTGTAACAAGAGTCAACCACCTATACATAGTGAAATTCTTCAAAATATGGAACCTTTGCAGCATGAAAAGGATGAACATATTTGGCACTTCTCCAGTTAATCATGAAAAATGAAACCTACTGGTATAGGAATCTAACAGTGGCTCCACTTAGGGATGACTTTTCCTAGTGAGAAGTCAAGAACAGCAGGTCAAATGGCATTATATTCAGTTCTTGCTATATTCTAAAATTTCTCTTTTGTTATTCACAAAAGGGCTCTTCTGCAATGCCCGTATTTCTCATGTGCTCATTCCCAAATATAGCAACACTATTTTGGGTCCTCTGTTTGATTATTTCTCATCATTCTCACAACTCCCAAGCCTGTTTCTTTAGCTTCTTCTGATAGATTTAAAATGTAGTACCCAATGGTGACACAATCCCTTGCCTTTTCCTCAAAATTTGTGGTAAATTATTCCCTATCCTATTGCTATAATAAACTACAGAAAGTAAACACTACTATGTACAAATTAAAGTGCTTTTATTTTTAACAAAGTGGATCAAAGTAATTCTTCAGCATTCTTCCATTGACTGGTCCCTCATCTGCCTCTGTACCATCGACACTTTTCAAAAAGTAGGTGTTGTTTCCTTGTACAGTCTTAATGATAAATGGTCCTCTCCATAAGAAATCAAATTTTCCATGTTTTCCCCTATCTTCTCTTCTGTAATCCCACTTTAAAACTTTATCCCCAATGAAGAAATCCTTTGCTTTGGTTCTTTTATCAAATATCTTTTTTAGCTTTTCTTGTAGAACTTGGGCTCTATGATAGACCTCCTCTCTTGTCTGCTGCAAGTGAATAGTTTGATTGATCCTTCTCTGAATATCATTAGGTTTTGCTTGTATCTCTTGTAGCATCTTTATCACTGGGATTCCCAAAGAAGAAGGGAATACTGCCTCCGTTCCATAAAGCAATTGATAGGGACTGGTCCCAATAGATCTCTTGGTGGTTAATATGTCTGCCCATAGGGCATTCACAAGCTTTTCATGCCAGTTTTTCTTGTTCTCCTCCAAGACTTTCTTAATGATGTTGATCAAACCCTTGTTGGAGGATTCAGCTAGGCCATTACCTTGAGGGTAATAGGCTGTAGAATGGCCCAAGGTAATGTGGTATTTATGACTGAAATTAATCATTCTTTTAGACTTAAAGGGAGCACCATTGCCTGTAATAATTTTCTCCGGGCAGCCAAACCTAGACAAGATGTTGGTCTCAAGGAATTGGATGATTACTGAGTCATTGGCTTGCTTGCAAGGGATGGCCTCTATCCACTTGGTAAAATAGTCTGTAGCAATCAAAATCCATTTGTGCTAGCCAGAGGATGAAGGGTGGATTTCCCCAATGAAGTCTAAACCCCATTATTGAAATGGTTTCTCAGTGGAAATGGGCTTGAGGGGCAGAGGCAACAACTTTTTCTTGCCTTCAAAAATTTGGCATTTATGGCAAGAAGTTGCATATTTTTTCACATCGGCAAATAGGGTGGGCCAATAAAATCCAACCCTTAGGATTTTATCAGCAGTTGATTTCCAATATAAATGTCCACCATAATCCCCTGCATGAAATTCTTTAAGTACTTTGTCAGTTTCTTCTTTGATTAGACAATTTAATAAAACACCTTCATGGTTTTTCCAAAAGAGAACATGATCTACAATGCATAACTTGGAAGCTTTCATTTTCAAAAACCTTTTCTTAGTTTTGGATAATCCTGGAGGAGCTTACAGGTTTAATAATACAAAAGATATGTCAGCATACCAAGATGATTGTAAAAAGGCTTGATTGATCTGTGGAGTCGCCATCTCCTGTTCATTATCCAGTTGATTTATGTCAAGGGCTTGAAAATTAGTTTCAGACATGATTTTAGCCAGTCCTTGTCCTTTTATCAGTTTTGTTGGTTTAATTTCAATGTCATATTCCAGTATGGTAGCTATCCATTTGCCCCTTTTTTCTTCAATGCCTTCTTGGGTCAGGATTTCTTTAACAACAGTGTTAGGCACATAAGCAATCACATGAGAGTACAAGATATAAACTCTGAAGTCCTTGATGGCCTTTATAAGGGCATATGCTTGTTTCTCCATGATTTGATATTTAAGTGGAGTATCTCTAAGGGCTTTGCTGAAGAAGGCTATAGGTTTCTCACATCCCTGGTCATGTTTTTGGAGCAAGACAGTAGCAATTGTGTGTTCTGATGCAAATGAGAATATGATAAAGTCCTTATCAAAATTGGGGCTTGTGAGGATAGGTGTTTGAATCAAAGCTTTTTTTATTTCTTCAAAGGCTTGCTTAGTTTCCATTGTCCACTTAATCTTGGAGTCTTTTTTTAGCATGTTGTTCAACAATCTTATTAGCTCAGCCAGATTTTGTATGAATCTTCTTAGAAAGTTGATCTTTCCCAAAAAGGCTTGTAGTTATTTAATGTTTCTGAGGTGAGGCACTTGTAAGCTGGCTTGTATTCTGTCTGGATCAATCCTAATGCCTTCTTTAGAGATGATATGGCCCAATAATTTTCCTTCTTCTAGGCCAAACAATGATTTCTTTGGATTTAATGATATACCATATTTCCTGCAAATTAAGAATACTTGCCTTAGATGATCTAGGTGCTCTTGATCTGATTTGGAGAAAGCTGTAAGGTCATCTAGGTAAATAACTAGAAATTCATGGATCTCTTTAGCAAAAGCAATATCCATGGCTCTTTGAAAATTTGCTCCTGCATTCTTGAGTCCAAAAGGCATTTTCATATATTTGAATGTTCCCCAAGGGGTTATGAAAGAAATTTTATCTTGGCCATCAGGGTGCATTAGGATTTGATAGAAGCCTGAGAATCCATCTAACAGTGATATCCTTAAAGCACCCACTACCGTTTGTAGGATATGATCCATTTTGGGCAAAGGGTAATTATCCTTTAAAGAGACTTTGTTCAAATTTCTTAAATCAACACATAACCTTATCTCCCTTGTCTTCTTTCTAGTGGGCACTAAATTTGAAACCCATTCTGAGAATCTGATAGGAGCTATAATTCCAGCTTCATACATTCTCTTAACTTCTTTCTCAATCAAAGGGAGCATCACAGGGTTGACCCTCCTAAGTTTCTATTTGAAAGGTTTTTGGTTTTCTTTGAGAGGTATTGTGTGTTGGATTACTACAGTATCATAAGACTTTAGGTCCTCATAACTCCATGCAAAGACATCTTGAAATTCTTTGAATAGTTCAATATACTTGAGTTTTTTGTCAGGAGGTAGAGCTTTGGACAATTTTATCATTTTGGGATTTTCTGCAGTTCCTAAATTACAGTCCTTAATTTCTGCGTTTAATGGCTGCATTTTAGGTTTCCTAGAGATGTCATTTGAGTCAAAAATGTCCTCTAAAGGAGTGAGGCTTGTAGGTAGAAAATTATCCTTCAGCTCAATGACTTCACACTCTGTTGCAATTGCATCCTCAGCTTATTTTTCATGAAGTTCTTGTAAATCTGTTTTAGTGAACTTGGTGGGATGTAGAAGTTGGTTTGCTATTTCAGCAGAGATATGTGTTTCAACTTTGTCTATTTGATTGCTTTCCTCTATAGTGTTGGTATCCACTTTTGTGCCTGAGAACTCTTCTTTCAAAGTTAGGAAATTGTTGATTTGTGTGTCATTTTCAAACACCTGCCAATTTTTGACATTATTTGGAATAGCATGTCTATGTTTTATTTCAGCAGTGAATCGGTGATTGGGCTTAAATGGCAATTTGCAAGTGTTTGCAAAGGTTGCTAGACTATGGGCATGCAAATTTTGATTCCTTGGAATCTTGGTCAATTGGGATTCAAAAAATTTGTTGAGAATTTCCATTGTAGCGACTTTATATGACCTTAGCCTAAGATCATTCGTAATGAAGTTACCCTTTATTTGTTGAATGATGAGGTCAGAGTCTCCCAAAATTGATATCCGAGTTGCACCTAAGTTTTTTATCACTTTGGACCCTAAGAGGAGGGCTTCATACTCGGCCATGTTGTTAGTGCACCTGAAATTCAATCTAAATGCATGTCCCTCAGCGTGGTAATCCTTCACATTGTGTATCCAAACCCCTTCCCCTGCTCCTAGCTTATTAATAGATCCATCAAACACTAGATACCATAGGTTTTCTGGATTTGAACTGGTATTAGGAGCTTTTTCCATTTGCTCAGCAGGCATAGTTGGATTTACAGTCTCATAGGATTCTTTATGTGTGACTGTCAATTTATTGTTTTCCAAGATTTCTTAAATCTGAACTGTGGATTCTTTGTCTAGGAATTCATCCTGACTTAAAGTCACCATTTTTACATCAATTTGGGTTTGAATCTCAATTTTGTATAAGATAAAAGAGTCCATGTCTGAATGCATAGAATAAATGGGAAAGTTTTGGGGTTTTTCTTGACTACTTACCACATACTTCATCAAAGTTTCTCGGTATAGCCTTTTAGGCTGGCCGAAGATTGAGATAGTGGCATAAGACATGTCTAGTTGCAAAGATCCTTGTAGCTTGGCACCCCAGGATCTAGATAACAGCATTCCATACTTGGGTGGAATATCAGCTACCACCACATCCATGAGAATTTTCTTGGCTGGATATTGGACTAATGAAACACATAGATCCTTGATTAAGCCTAGACACTAGACATGACTGGAATCGAAGGAAAACAAGTCTTTGTATGGACTTGTGATATCTAGGTCCAACTTCTCCATGACAGACTTAGGCATCAGATTATGTGAAGCTCCTGAATCAAACATTGCATTGTGAAGCACCTTATCATGGATGTTTAAACTTACATAGAAGGGAGGGACTCCTCCATCAACTGATTTACCATTTTCTTCAGGGCCAAATAGAAGTTCTGGTTGATCATCAAGGATGTTTACTGAATATTTGTTTTCTAAAATTTGTAATGATCTACTGATTTGTTCCCTAAAAACTTCATGCCTAGCCAATTCAGATAATGGGATGGACACTTTTAACTTACTTATTTCAGCCTCCATATTAAAGGGTCTTTCTGTTTGTATTTTGACATTTTGGGCAACAAAGGTGTGTCTTTCAACTGGGTTTTCAACAACTGCCTCTTTTACTATAATGTTATGATGAACTAGAGTTACTTGCTCACCATCTTCCAAAGGTTCTTCTACAACTTCTCTAAGTGGAGAAACATATGTAGGGTACTGTTTTGATCTATCTTTGTCTAAAACATCTTCAACTGTTGGACTATTTGGATTTGAAGTTGTTTTAGGGATGATTGGTACATGAGAGTTCTTGAGTTTAGTTTTGGTAGGTTGCTTGATTGTCTTGTTCTTGGGATCATCAGGGATATCTATTCTCCTACTTCTCAATTTGTATTGCTTGTGGACTTCATACATAATTGTTTTATACCCTTGCTTAAAATCAAAGGATTCCCCTGATTTCACTTGACACTGACTAAGAGTATGAGCCTCTTAATCTTCTTGAGTTAGGAAAATTGGTTGGCCACTGTTGAGACCCATTAGGTTAATGTGGGGGTCCTCTATTGGTTCACTAGATGTGGAGGCTTCTGCATAGTTTTGTTGGAAGGGAGGCCTTATGTTTTGGTCTGGACCAACTTTTCCTACATTGGGGTTTTTATTTTTTCTAAAGTTTGGATTTTCTTGCATTGTTGTTTGGTTGGCTTTCCCATGAAGATTTCCTCTCAATAGTTTCCACTCTATCTCCCAGCCTGTCCATGCCTTTAATAATTGCATCAAGTCTTTGTTCAAAGGCAAAGGGTTCCTCTTTGAAGGTTGTTCTTCTTTCGGATCTAGCTCGATTTCGTTTGGAAATTAGATTAGCTTCAACACTCACAATTATGCTACACAAATCTTCAAGGCTAGGAGTAGCTCTCTCCCTGAGCTGGTAAGCCATGTCTGAGTCAAATCCATCAGGGAATTTGATCAATGCTAAGTCTGGTGGTGGTCTAAGATTTATTGGAATAGCAAGGTATGTATTGTTGAATCTGGCACAATAATCTTGGACACTCTCTTGTGGGCCTCTTTTCAAGTTCTCATATTCAGTTAAGATGTGTAAAGGGTCCTTTTTCTTCTCCCACCTGTTTAGGAAAGTTTGATAAAGGGCATCTGGATTAGCTATGTTTTTTGCATGGAGTGACCTAAACCATGCCCTCACATCACCAGTTAAGCTCTGGAAAAAAATCTTCATCCTAACATTATCATCATCAATCTCATAGTTTTCAAAATAGTTTGCCATCCTCTTGGTATCTTGTTGAGCAATGTAAGTGCCTCTACCATCAAAGTAGGTAATTTTTCCCTTGTAATCCTGTGGCATAGCCCCTGGATTAGCAGGCAACTGCAAGGGAGCATATCTGTTGGCCATATTAGCTGGGAAAAGTGGGACAACTAGAAGCATAGGGATAGGAGTTGAGATAAGTGTTGTGGATGGGTAGGTGGAAACGAGATTTTGGAGTGATAAAGGTGACTGGAAGAAGCTACAGCAATAGGAAGAATGACTTGAGGTTTTGTTGTAGTAGGTTTAATTTGAATGGGTTTCTGTTGGGGTGTTTCAAGATTTGAATCAACAAAACTCTCTTGATTTTCTAGTTTCCTAAGGCTCTTAGCAATTAGTTTTGGATTGTCAAAAATAACTGGAGGATTTGGGTATGGGTTTGACCTTGTGTATCGAGTTTTCTTCTTTGGAGCCAGCTTCTAAGTATGTTTAGGTATTTTCTGGGAATATTTGTAGGATACAAGTTTTGACAATATCTTGAAGGAAGCTACTGAAATGTAGGAGGATTTGGGGCTTTCCTTCAGGGAGGTTTAAAATAAGGATGGCCAAACAAATCTTTTAGATAGTTGTTTAGAATCTAAGGCTAAACTGGAGTTGGACTGAAGTAGCTTTTATTTACTCTTGTGATTTCATAGCAAAGACAGTTTCACAGGCTACCTGGCTAACTTCAGGCTCCATCTGTAGCTTTAGAGATTAGACAGTAGTAACGGACATTCATTCAGGTCCCCAGTGGAATCGCCAATGATCTTATCACTCAGGTTGTTCCCCAAAACTTGTGAGAAAAGGGAATACGGCTGAGGTAACCACTAACCAATCTTTTAGATGCAATTTCTAGCCAAATTGCATCCAGAGAGGGCTCTCTCTTTATATTTTAACTTTGTTTTTGAAGTTTTTATGCTAGCTATGATGTGCAGAGGTTTGTTTTAAGTTTGTTTGGATGGTGATTTTAAACAGAGCTAGGATGCAAGTCTGAAAGAGATTGTTCCATTGGGAAATGGAGTCTATGAAGATGGACCGCTAAGTGTGTTTCTGTGATGATGGGAAATACTACAGAGCAAGATAATCAGTTTTAGAACAATATTGAAAGCTAGTGATTGATGGGATGTAAGCCAGGGGGTAAAGGGCAGTCAAGAATCCTTTATCATGGTGACAGAGGGAAGGTGCATGAATATTTTCAAGGAGCAGTGAAGAATTCCTTGGCAATTTTCAAAATGAAAGAATTAGTGGAAATAGAAGCATTTAAGAATTTCTGTTTATGCTAGTTCTGAAGAAAACATAAATAACAGCAAGAATTGAACACGGAGTGTATTTAAACAAGTTCTAGGCTATTCTTTTTCCCTGTTATTAAGATTAATGGAACGTATATGAAATTTGCAAACATAGAAAACACAAAGACACAGTTTAGAATAACTTATTGAGCCAAAGAAAGACATGGTTTCTGTAGCAGAGTCGAGGATCATCAAATCCACATTCAGAAGGTCCAGCAGCATTGCATTTCAACAGCCTTTGTATTAATAAATATTAGAGTTACAGCGCAGTCCAATAGGGGAATCACCAACACCGAATACATTCCTTGGGGGGTATTTATACAAAAAGAGAGTTTACAAAATATCTTGAGGATAAGATAAGAAGCAATAACTTCCTTCAGCTACTCTGTCAGAGAAATAAATGCGAAAATAAAGGTAGGAGTTATTGTGGCTTTGCTCGCTGCTTTAACTGATAAGATATTTTAGACTTTTCACCCAGGAATTCAGCTGGTAGTTATGTCCTTAATTTGCCTTCCTGCGTTGTTGTCCTGATCTTTTCACCTGCTCTTGATTCATCTTTAATGTGTCATGATCCTCGCTTGAGCTCCTTCTTTCATATCTGCCACATGTCTTGCTATTTGACCAAGTGTACATAGGAATAAAGATCCAAATTACCTAGGCAACTGATGTCTTTGTATTTTTACAAGTATTTCATCAACCTCAGTATACTTGTAAAAGTTAGGCTTGACTTAAAAAAGATGATTTATTTCATGTTCTATAAAAAACAAAATTTCAAATTTGTCATATAAATTTTGTCCGGAAGGAGGCCCTGTGTCTTATAAGGTGCTGGATGATGCAGTGATCTGATTTGTTACATGCATGTTTACCCAATGAGCATATTGTTGATGTGATAACAGTTTTTGATTGCTTGTTAGTAAACTGGGTAGACCCTTCTGCTGCAAGTTTGTGAATTTCTCTGTGAAGACATTAATGTCCATCTGCATTTCTTGACACTTCCTTTCCAAAGTCTGTATAAAATTTCTCATTGTTACCACCTTCTTCACTGTCAAAATGGTGCCTGTCCTATCCAAGATGTCCAAAGTTGCTAGCTGTTCTTTAGTATTGGTATTCAAAAAATGGATGAGCCTATTGGCCTACTCAGGCATATTTCCTAATGATGCCTTGGCCCTTTGAATTTTCTCTTGTGCCCTTTCTATTAATTCAATTTGTTCATGGATTGTCTGAATTGATCGCCATTGGTCAGTAATGGACTGACCAATCTTGGTCCACAAAATCATTTTAATGTCTGCCAGAGGTTTATGCAAGGTGATATCCTTTTCCAATGATTTCACCTCTCTAGTCTTCTCTGCCACTGTTATTTTTCATTTGTCATAGGTCACTTCTAACTTGGCTAGTCTTTCTTTTGCCTCTTTGAGCTCTAACATTTGAGCTTCTAGCTCTTTCACTGCCTTCATCATTTCTTCCATCCTCATGCTGGTCTCAGGATCTATTAATGCTCCTGCTGTAGCATCGGTAGTTGTTGTACCTGTTGTTGATGTTGGCTCAGTGGGAGGGATTACTGTTGTGTCTGTGGGGGGAGCAGATACAATTGTTGGAGTTGTTTCGAGTGGCTGGGAGGTCGACTCTCCCTTCTTAGTTTGCAATGATTTCTCCAACTCTTGCTCTGTCTACATTAGCCTTTGATTCATTCTCATCAATAAATCCATTACATCCTCTTCTACTTTTTCTTGTGCTAGTTTTGTTTTTTGTGGATGCATGGTGACAGGCAGCTTCAATTGCTTTCTAAGGGCAGCAATATCTTCCTCCATTTTGATCAATGCTTTGATGCCCTTGGCATCCTTGGGATGTTGTCCCAACTCAATAATTATTTCTTCCAGAGTCTTTATTCGGTTGTCTTTGGCTAGAGAAGAGATCTTCTCCAAGTCCAATTGAGCAGATGTATTACTCAATGACTCTTTTAATTGGTGGGCCAGCATTGCCTTGTCTGCCAGTTTAGCATAGACCATTTCACCCATTTGTTTGTGCAATTCTATTTGGTCCATTGGTTGTATGTCTTTGGCAAGGACCTCTAGGTTGGTCCTTATGTAGTCAACTGCAGACTGTGGCTGCTGAACCTTAGGCTTGAAATGACTTAAGATCATTTTCTCTTCCTTGATATCATAGGCTGCCATTAGTCTATGCTGTTTGGAGGGTGTCATCTTAAGAAATTGATCATACAACTGAATTCTTAATGACTCATTTTGAGCCTTAATCTCCATAAATGATTGTTTGATGTCTGATCGTTTCTTGGCTTGTGACCTTGAGGAGGAGACTTCCATTCCATGTTGCCTCTCCCCTTCTTATCTGTGAGAGCTAACGGAAGTCTGTTGGCTGATGGCCCTCTCTCCTCTTGTGATTTCAGTGATGTCTTCCACAATGTCCTCTTAAAGAGGATCTACCCTTTGCCTCTTGGCCTCTTGCTATTCTGTTGACCCACTTGCAGGTGTGGTCTCTTCTCGGTCTCTTTTCTTACTTCTCTCCTTAGGAAGAGGATTCTACAGTGCTGGTACCACTGGTGCTTGTGTCTGTAGTGAAGGGGCTTGCCCTTGACTGTGTTCTTTTGAGGTAGTAGGTTGTTCTTCCATGTTTTCTTGCTCTGCAACTACCAACTCCTTGCCCTTTGTTGTCCATGTTGTTGGTGTAGTCCTTTCCTGGGCAACCTGTTGTGCAGTTGTGGTAGTTGATGAGATTTCCCCGGTTTGTTATAGTATTTTGAAAGACACCTACCCAAAAGAATCTAAGTGAAGAGTTTTTTCCAAATTTTTCATGGTTTGTTCCATTTTCTCTTCCTCAATTAACTCTTCAACTAGTGTGCCCTCCACCCAATCATCTTGGTTGGTGAACTTTTCTATGTCAGGGATGCTACAATGTTCATAGGGTTCCAGCCTATATTTTACCCTTCTTGCATTGATAAAGCCATATGGGTCATAGGGTACCCACCAAAATCTTCTCTTGAGTCTGAGTGTTTGACCCAATATTTCATCAGCATCCTTCCATCCCTCTTTCTTGTTCATAATGAAGGGGCCTAACTGGTCTCTGAGTTTCAATCGGGCCTTTTTCTTTGTGCTATGGAAGTGACTCAGATTTAAATTGATGAATTTCCTGAAATATTCCAAGGAAAACAGTCTCATTGGAGCATATCTGGGCAGCCTATAGGGGCATAGCTCACAGCCATATATCCTCAAAATAATGTGATTCTGGTAAAAGTACCAGTCACCTATTTTATAGTTTTTGGAGAGCTGTAGTATCTTTTGCACATCATGTGTCAGTCTAGGAGGAGGAGTTCTCATCAGGAGAGAAGAGACTGGGTATACGAATAAATCAATAAACTCACAATAAGAGTAGGGAGAGCTGCAGACTTCATGAAAGATTGGGGTCCAAAAAATCACAGACCTCCTTTTCCCTTTATGGTCCAATTTTCTAATGGGGAATTGGAAGATATCTGGTTGGTAATATAGAAATAGATGATAGATATAGGATGAATATTTAAAGGTTCCCTCCCTGTCTAGCCTCAACAATTGGTCATGTATCTTGTTGGCAATAAATTTGGCATAGTTGTATTTGACAGCAGGGGGTTGCCCTGGGGTAAAGATAGACATCATAACCAGTATGGTTTCATCAATATTCTCACTTGTCTTGAACCCCAGAACAAAAGATATCATATCAACAACTAATCTACCCACTTCAGTGAAAGAGGCATAGTGAAAAGGAGTTGGCTCCTTAGGCTGGCGATCTACTCTCATGAACACTTTCGAAATTCTGGTTATCTCTAAGCTGGAGAGTTTGGGACCTTCATCCAACAAGAACTTCATGGTAAGAGGAAACTAGAGGTGCGTTGGTTTGAAGTTCAGCATCTGATTTATAGAGTCAGGAGTAATATGAAAAAGGGTAGTCCCATATGGACTCTTAACTGCACTGTTTGTTGGCTCATAGTTCTCACAACAGAGGTGAATGATCTCAGGGAATATATTCACAGAGGGGAGATAGTATCTGGGTAGATTTGATTCCCAAATTCCATAGATATCATTTTGATTTAAGTAACTATTTTTGAGCTCACAAACTGCTTGCAGATGGTTTTGGTAGCCTACTAGGTCTTGGATTAGATAGTCTCTATCAGCCAAGGGAAAATGTTCCAACTCTTTGTGGGGTGAATTAAGGGGAGTGATGTTCAAGGCCATTGTACCTTCCATGGCTAAGCTCTGTTGCCTTTAAAATTGGAAATTTTGGCTCTGTGCAAGAAAAATGGGTGAAACAATGGCTCCATGGATTTCTCCGGGATTTTTACCGTTGAAACTGGTTTATTGATTTTAATTTAGCTCTGTGGATTGAAGTTAGCTGGAGAAACATGACTTATAGGCTTTTTTGGCACAATGGGCTATAATTATGGGCAAAAGGCAACTTTCGGGGTTTCTTGGAGAGTTTGTAGGGCCGAGCGAGCTCAATTTTAGCTCACCGTGCGACTTTGTGGTGAATTTAGCAAGACAAAGGTTCTGGGGTAATTTGGGCAGCAACACAGTGTTTCTTTTTCAAATTTATAGGTGTTGTAAGAAATTTTATAATGAAATCCAATAAAAACAGGGTCGTGTGCAATTGGTTGTAAATACTTGTTTTCTTGGTGGAATGGCCGATTTGCAGGTGACCAAGTGGGTCGAGGGGCCGAGCTGTGTAGTAAAATTGTTGGTTGGCGGACTTGCATGGCGAAAATAGTATTTTGCACGTAAATTCGCATGCATAGGTCGCTTGGAGAAAACTAAGGTAAATGGGTAAAAACAATGTTTTCACCCCTTTTTACCCGAAATTTTGACTTTGGCAGGTTTGGGGCACTTTTTTCTGATGACGTCAGCGTGATGTCATTTTGTCAGGTAGCGGGGTACGGATGCTGACATGGCAAGTGACGTGGCATGTGATGTGGTGGGTGACATGGCGAGTGACATCAGCAGATAGGCAGGTGGCAAGGTGGGTGACGTGGGCATGACATCAGCAGGGAGGCGGGCGGGTGGTAAGTGGTATTCCCCACACCGCTTTTGGGGGGAAGTAGTTTCGGGGGAGGGGGCTCCGAACACGCCGGGCGCTTGACACACATCCTCAGTATGGCGGAAATACCGCCCATCCCCGGATGCTATCGTTCGGCATGTTGGGGCTTCCGATATCGCCGACCACCATCGGATCTAGCAGCACCGATTGGACAGTTGACAGGTAATAAAGGTAGCAGCAGGTTAACTCTGGGGACCCACTTTAATATTTTGGGTTTTTGTAATGTTTGCGGTGTATTTCAAACTTTGGATAAAATGGGTTTTTGGGGGTAAAAATGCAGGTTTTGGCTATTTTATTTAGCCAGAGGCTAAACAAGTCCCGATGGGCACGTGGAGGGTTGTTATTGGCCCCGGGTGGACCAATAACTCCCTAAAAAAAAATTAAATATAGCTATAGTTAGCCAAGGGTTGGGGTATTAGATTTTTTAGGGATTTTGTGTATTTATACATAGTAAGGGAGGGGAATATACATAGGAGCTATATAATAAGGTTAGTAGGTTAATATGATTATGTAGGATGGGTTTGTATGGTTTAGGCTAAGTTTATAGAGTGAAAACTTAAGCATGGGGGGAATGAAAGGATGCCAAGTAGTGAATTTTAGGAAACTTTGGCAAAATGGAATAAAGACTTTTTACACAAGAAATGTGGCTTGTTTTGCCTAGGTGAAAACACATTTCCACTTAGTTTTTTTATGGGATGAAGTGGACTAAAGGTAATGAGCAGATCTCATTGCCCTTGGGGGGAATGTTAGTAAGTGTTTCTTGGAAAAATGGGGAGGGGAATTAGTCATGCTCCATTTGTTTTGTAGCCACCTTTCCATGGTACCTTATGATTTTTATGGGATGGCAACTTGTTCCAAAGGAGCAAATTGCTCATAAACCCTGCTTCTATACCATCAGAACTACCTACCCAACCTAGTATACCTAACATTTTCTCTTCATTTTCATTGTGTGCACTTGAACTGGCAAACCCTGATTCTTCTCTTTTCTTTTAGCTGCCCTCCTATCTAAGTTTACCCTTATCTCTTCCAGGGCTCAGATTAAGCTGTTGAGACCCTTTTCTTCTCTACCTAATTACTTGTCTGCCAAGCTTAAACTATTTGTGCAGACCTTTATTCTCTATTCTAAGACAAGTTAAATTTAAACATGATTTAGCGAGGATTAGATTGTCTGGCTATTCATCAATTGTAACAAGAGTCAACCACCTATACATAGTGAAATTCTTCAAAATATGGAACCTTTGCAGCATGAAAAGGATGAACATATTTGGCACTTCTCCAGTCAATCATGAAAAATGAAACCTATTGGTATAGGAATCTAACACACCCCTTGGAAACTTGTGATGGCATGGAGTTAAGAAGGGAACACACGAGCAAAGATCCATCACAACATGGAAGTCAAGTTAGCTAGAAATCTAAAATGATCGTTAAAAAAATAGCACATTTCAGGAAGGTTCATACATACTTATACAGAATAGTCCATACATGAATGCATAAGAAAAAAAATACATATATCATTTAGAGTAAACCAGATAACATAAATACAATACAACATACACATGAAACTTCCTAGCTCTGTTATATTAGGAAGTGTAAGTTCCAATCATACAATACATCTATGTCTAACCACTTTTTCTGATAGCAGAACATTACAGCCACAACTGCATGCTCCTCCAAAGAGATATACTACCTCTGCGCAGTGGATAAGCCATGGGTCCTTACAATATTGTCCAAGATCTCTCTAAGATAGTCCTATTGGAAGCTTGGCTGACCAAAAGCCTTTATAATGAGTTATGAGGTTTTATTTATAACAAAGGTTGGGGTGACCCTTGACATCCCCCTTTGTGACATTTCATCTACCCTCATGACTCTTCATCTACTCTTTTATTGTTACATCCAACTATCGACACTTGAACTTCCACTTGACAAGACGTTACATTACAATGTGCCCATGTGAGACAACATGACTCGAGCAAGTCACGCAAGGCATCACTGACACTCAGTCCATTGTGGCGAGACCAACTCTTTGACATTCTTGTGATGGTGAAGGTGGTGAGATGATGCCAAGCTTGGTTGTTTGTGATGGTGTGCATGCGCTCAATGGTAACATCTTGTTGAAGAGAACTCTTGCCTCGGTTGCATTCGGGTGCATTGGTATGCCTCCTCCATCCAACTTGTCTACTAGAATGTGCATGGTCTTCTTGGGAGCAACCAAACCGGCAACACACTAATGCATATTATCCGTGCTGATATTCTAGGGTGTGCTTGTGGTCATACGCATCAACTGTCAACTATGTCAACTACATGTTTAGTTCCAGATGGACTTGCTTCTTGTCTTTGCCTTGGTGAGTGTGCCAAATGGGTTGGATCACATGCATGTACAAAATGACATGCATTCTTTTTAATTACCTTGCATACAATCAACAACATTATTCCCCATGTCTGCTTTATGCCAACTATTGGGATGGATCTATAACTTGTACCACTACAGTTTCATCCATGAGTGCATGTTGTGCCCATTGTTGTACATGTTCCTACTGCAACTCATTCTCTATTGCATTCTATGTCTTTGCGTGATCTTCATGTCACGTGGCCACCATATAGCCTGAGTCTCCAAAGTTGCTTTCATCACAAGTGGATATGCTCGAGCTTGCAACTTTTTTCTACCTATGTGTTGTCAACATCCTTCCTCTTAGATTCGTTGCATGAAAGTGTGTTTCCTTCTGCTGCTCCTAATGATGTTGTTCACTGTGATTCTTCTGCCATCTTATCTTGACGTCCTTGTCCACGAACAAGTTTGTGTCTTCATAGGTAGGAAATCTCATAGACACTTGCTTGGCTACAACCCATGTTTCACTCTCAATGGTGCCTTTGACTCTGCTGTCCTGAAGGCCATTGTAATTGTGTTTTTGAGAGATAGACGAACCCATGTGATGCCTGTATACATAGCAACACTCATGGAAAGAAATTTTTCAGTCGAAAACTGAAATAAACTTGAGAACTGACTTGCAACATACCTGTGCGACTGATCATGAAGGCTGCACAATTTCCATCGGCAGGTCGGGAGAATGACTACGAAAACTATGCAAGGCATAGTCTAGGCTATTGGGAGGTTGAATAACGACTGGAACTGTGTAATGCACAGTCCATCCTGGCCTGCTAAGGACTGAAACTGTAATGCGCAATTTCAATCAGCAATGACATGCAACCAGCAAATTGCATTGCGTAGTTTTTGGGGCCAACGGGACACTGCCTCCAAGAATTGCATAATGAAATCCTGAAGGTTAGTGCCTGGATAGGCTTGCACAATTTCTAGAGGGAAGGCATAGCCTTCACTTCCGGAAATGCACAGTGCTAGCCAGGCAAGGCACGGTCTGGGCCAATGCAGCCTAGTTCGGCCGATGGGCAATTGGAAACATGAGAAGTTTGAATGAATGGTGAGATGAGTGCAAATAAGAGTGAATTATCATTCATACAAACAGAAAGTGCAGGATCCAAGAAATGGGAAGGCATGCATGTGTGTGAAGCGAGTCACCGCAACAACCAATGTTCGTGCAAAAATTATTTCATGCATGTGAAAACAATGAGATGTTAGCAAAACCTGAAATGGTGCTAGTAGGATCATGTATGAAAATGACAGCAAGCACTCACTAAAATCAAGCAGACAGCATTCATACAAAACAAAACACAAAAAATGCCAGAAACGCACCACGAAACATGAAAAGTGAGCTTACCCGAAAAAAATTGAGTTGAATGTGTCGACGACTCCTAGATGTAATGTGGGATGTCAAAGCTACAAGATCGATGTGAGGAATGAAGTAGCATCCATTTGATGAGTTTTGATAAAATCGAGGTTGCGACACGCATGCCACAAATCTAGGGAAAGCGACACTAGGTGGGAGGTTTATGAAATGATCTTGGCATGTAACCTCCAGTTGCTAAAAATAGATCCCTTAAACAAAGGATTCCTTTACATTCTACCTTGGGAGGAGTAGGCCATGCATGCAAATTAGTTTTTCTCAATCCCATAGGGAATCGATCAACTCAACTATACATGCAACAATCTCCTCACCTGGGAGGAAAAAATGCACATTTATGGGAGGGAGCTGGGTTGGCTGCCCTTAGGGATTGCACAATTTCTGGGCAGAGCAGCTGACTGCTGCCCAGGATTACACAATTTCTGGATTGAACAACCCTGCTGGATTGCACAATTTTCTGGGTGAAGCTTGGATAGCATATTTACGCAATTTTGGAGCCCAGCAGGCTGCCAAATAGAATTGTGCAATTTCTAGAGGGAAGGATGGTTTCCTCTAGAATTGCACAATTTCTTGAGGGATTTGCTCAGCCTGCAGCTAGACCAAGTCCAAAAGAACAACCTATGAGGGGAATGCAACAAGCTCTGATGAACAGGTTGTCATTCTGCAAGAAAAACACTGAAGCTTGTGTACTTGATGAGGCAAGACATGATGTTGTGAAAGGTTGGTAGGTACTCCAAAACGAAGCTAAGGAAAAATTTTGGAGGGTGATTGTAGTCACTACAACACTTGGTGACACACTGGTAGGATTCCAACTCTCTAAATGGACCTTGTTTGTGAAAAGCAAGTCTAACACCTCCAGAATTATTGTTCAGTTATCATTTCGTCTTGGTTTCCACACTAGCTTGATTGTAAGATGTAGCATCTACCAAGATCTTGGTCGGTTGACACACATTCCAAGCCAAGGAAATACAGTTGTTTCGATTGGGGTTGAGGGGTATTGATGCACAAGAAATATAGTCGTCAGAGTCTTAGTTTCATCTCTGGTGTTGCTCTGCTGCCAGTAGGCCTGGATAGTACCCTGGTGGAGTCACATAGGAACAAAAGCATGGATCCACTTCTAGCAAGCTTGATCAATGCCCCGGCAAAGTTACTTGCATCACCTCTCTATGCCGGAAGGTTCTATCTTCTTTCACCTTATTAATTTTTCATTTTTTTTAATTTTTCACTTTTCATTTTTTCATAATAATGCATAGCACTTATTCATTTCACAGGTGGAAGAAGGATCTCGACTTATTGAGAGCAGAAGAGGTTGTTCCTATAGAGAAGTAGTTTATTATAACTCTGATGTGCCTGTTAAGGTTTTCGCCCTCACCTTACTCTACTTGATATCGTTGACAAGGGTTAACCCAAAAACAACCGACTAAAGTAGGTGACACTACTTAGCATGCAAGCGTTGTGTTTTCACCAAGGTTCACTTCAAACAATATGCATTTTCCATCGACGTATCATGGAATAAAAGTAACAAGTTCTTCATACAGTGGTAGGATGGAAGATAACCAAGTAGTGATAGTTGCACAAGGCCTCATGTACTTTACCCAGCCTATTTCAAGTGTCATGCATGGTTTCATGCAAAACTAACTACGAATGAAAACAAGAAAACAAACAAAAAAGCAAATCAAAAGCATAAGTAATTGCAAAAGAAAAGTGAGTAAGAAAATAAGCAAGCAGAAAAACAAACTTGCAAAGCAAGAAAGAAAACAAGCATGCAAGCAAGCAACTGAAAGCAAACGCTACTCTTACTCCTAAGCTAATGGTGCATGGGCCTGATCACATGAAGCGATACTTCCAATGTATCCACCGGCACATTGGTTGACCCATGTTGGTGAAGGCATGGTCCGCAAGTAACACGTTCATGCAGAATAGCAGTTGTGAAATATACAACAATGAATACAAACACACTCCAAGCTTACAAGTGTCCACAGAACAAAATTGAGTGAAAGTGTGTGACATGTAGTCTGTGGACATACCATGATGTTGTGTGATACTGCGTGCAGATGTTAAGCATATGCATGCTCTTGACTATGATATGCAAGCATACATGGGGAAGGTAGACCACCTACGTTTATCAAGTGTGCTTGCTAAGTAAGATTCCTCCAATGCATGAGAAATGGGATCGTGTAGTTCGAGTGGAGAAAGTGAAATCTGAGTGTTATATTGATCTTTAATGCATATAGATGAGTGATAAGGAGTGTTTCATTTTTGAAAAATTTCTTGATCAGAAGTGAAACCAACCTCAGGATAGCAAGGGCCTCACGTAACCATCATCTCGGGCTGAAGTGCCTCGACAATCTGGGGAGTTTCATCTTCATTGACATGTGGATCATTGTAGACTAGTGGCTTATACGGATTAACAAAGAGTGAATCAGCATCGTGATCAAATGATGGGGTGAAGATATCATGATAACTATGATCAGAAAATGCAAGATGTTGGTCGATATCCTCACGATTTGATGAATCGTACAGAGGGGTGGATGAGAAGAAAGAATGTTCATCCTCTGCGTTTCTGGAAAAGATAGATGAAAAATCAAGTGGATGTTCAAAGAATGATTGGTCCTCTATGTTGTCAGATGATGGATTGACATCCGGTGTGTCCTGCGAATGATCAATAATGGGTGCCTCTGTGGATAGAGATACACATGAAAAATCAGGGATGGTGAGATCACTAAGGAGGTTAGGAAAAAACAGAGGAGGTATGGATAGACAAGGATGGTCCTCTTTGTTGGTGGATTTTCAAGCTCCCAATCATGCTCTTCATGAATATCAAAGCATTTTGGTTGTGCAACACCAACTCCGTTGATAGATTGATCCTCGTTCAAAATAGGTGTAGAGTCCGGAACGGAAGAACACAAGATTCATTTGGAGGATTATCCCAGATCGAAGAGGGAGGTTGAGGTACAAATACATGTGATGAGGTATGGGACTCACAACCAAGTTTACATAGAAATCAGAAGGAGTGATGTCAGGAGGATGTGATGGTTGAACAGATGTGTGTGCATGCTCTTCCACATCACTCTTGATGGTGGAGTTTTTTAATGAGGGGATGATGGACAGTCACTTGTGACAGTGACCATATCCGTCAATGATTGCACATCTCCATCACCGTAGTATGTTGAGAAGGGTTTAAGCTTGAACTTCTTCTTGGGATTGACAGATTGGACAAGGCAGCATTTGAATCTATCCATGAGATACTAAAATTTGATCTTACTTTTCACGGTTTCAAAAATGAATAGACGGAAGCACTCTAAAAACTCCATAGGTGATTTGTGCAGGGCATTCCCTTGTTTTAACAACTTTTTATCAAACACTTCAGGATCAAAGTGGTGGAAAAAAGATATGATTAGATCGTTGAACTGCTTGAATGAGTGCATGGAGTTATGAGGTAGTGTTCCACACCATTGTGATGGGGGGTCGCGAACTATGAGTGCGAGTAGCGAACAGACCTCTATTTCATTAAAATATTCCATGCCCTACATGAGTGCATGGAAGTCATCAAAGTGCTCAGGCTAGGCAACTTCGCATTCACCATCATATGTGAGTTGTGAAAAGTGATCCCAAAACTCCCTCTCTACGTGAAATATATGTCCATTGGAAACACATTTTGGAGAGAAAACTATAACAAACTCCATGATAGATGTGCAAAGATTCAAAACAGGTGATGAGGGCTCAACTTGTCATCTATCCCTCCTTCTAGTGCCAAAATGTTGACAGTGCTGGACCAGCCAACATGTAAGGGGATCGCCCTGGTAAGAATTTCCAATTAGACCTCAGACCATTTGGTGTAGGATTCCCAATAGTGGGTCGTATGGTAATGCCTTGACCATGATTTTGCATAGAGGAAAGTAATATGTCTCTATTGGTAGCAAGGGTCTGAGAGCTGTAGCAAGCCAAGGAAGGTGCATGAGGGGTTCTAACACACGAGGGTTGAGATGAGTGCGCCCCTTGGAAACCTATGATAGCATGGAGTTAAGAAGGGAACACGCAAGTAAAGATTCACCACAACATGGAAGGAAAGTGAGCTAGCAATCCAAAGTGACAGTTAAACCAACAACAAGTTTCAGAAAGGTTCATACATACTTATATAGAATAGTCCATACATGCATGCATAAGAAAACAAATACATATATCATTTAGAGTAAACCCGATAGCATAGAATGAAATACAACATATGCATGAAACATGTTGGCTCTGTTATATTAAGAATTGTAAGTTCCAGTCATACAATACATCCATGTCTAACGACTAGTTCCGACAGTGGAACATTACAACCACAACCGCCTGCTCCTCCAAAGAGATATACTACCTCTGTGTAGTGGAGAAGCCAAGGCTCGTTACAATATTGTCCAAGCTCTCTCTAAGATAGTCATATTGGAAGCTTGGTTGACCAAAAGCCTTTACAATGAGTTATGAGGTTCTATTTATAGCAAAGGGTGGGGTGACCCTTGAAATTCCCCTTTGTGACAGTTCATCTACCCTCATGATTCTTCATCTACTCTATGACTGTTACATCCAACTATCGACACTTGAACTTCCACTTGATAAGATGTTACATTACAATGCACATGTTCCCATGTGAGACAATATGGCTTGAGAAAGTCATGCAAGACATCACTGGCACTCGATCCGTTGTGGTGAGACAAACTCTTTGACATTCTTTTGATGGTGAAGGTGGTGAGTTGATGTCAATCTTGATCGTCTATGATAGTGTGTATGCGCTCAATGGTGACATCTTGTTGAAGCAAACTCTTACCTCTGTTGCATCTAGGTGCATTGGTATGGATCCTCCGTCCAACTCGTCTACTAACATGTACATGGTATTCTTGGGTGCGACCAAACCGGCAACACGTTGATGCATAATATCTATGTTGATCTTCCAATGTGTGTTGGTGGTCATCCGCATCAACTTTCAACTACATGTTCAGATCCAGTTGGACTTTCTTCTTGTCTTCGCCTTGGTGAGTTTCCCAAATGGGTTGGATCTCATGGGTGCGCACAATGACATGCATGTTTCTTAATTCCCTTGCATATGATCAACAACACTACTCCCAATGAATTCTCTGTGCCAGCAGCTGGGATGGATCTATAACTTGTACGGGCACAGTTTCATCCCTGAGTGCATGTTGCACCCACTACTGTACCTTTTCTTGTTGCAACTCATTCTCTATTCTCTTCTCTTCCTTCACGTGATCTTCATGCCATGCCATCACCTCATAGCCTTAGTCTCCAAAGTTGCTTTCATCACAAGTGGATTTGCTCGAGCTGGTAACTTTGTTCTGCCTCTATGTTGTCAACATCCTTCCTCTTGCATTCGTCGTGTGCAGGTATGATGCATTCTATTACTCCTGATGGTGCCACTCACTTATGTTGCTTTCATCTTATCTTGATGTCCTTGTCCATGAATAGCTTGATGTCCTCAAAGGTAGGAAAGTTCATAGACACTTGCTTGGCTACAACCCACGTAACACTCTCAACGATGTCCTTCGAATCTGCTCTCCTAAAGGCCATTTTAATTGTGTTGTTGATAGGCAGACGAACACCTGTGATGCTTGTATACATAGCAACACTCATGGAAAGAAATATGTCAGTCGAAACCGAAACAAACTTGAGAACTGACTTGCAACATACTTGTGTGACTAATCATGAAGGTTGCACAATTTTCGTCAGGAGGTCGGGAGACTAAATGCCAAAACTTTGCAAGGCATAGTCTAGGTTTTTGGGAGGTTGACTAATTGTTGGAACTATGAAATGCATAGTATAGCCTGTCTTGATGAGGACTGAAACTATGCAATGCACAATTTCAATCAGCAATGCCATGGAACCAGCAAACTACATTGCACAGTTTTTGGGGCCAACCGAACACTACCTCCAAGAATTGCACAATGCAATCCTAGAGGTCAATGACTAGCTAGGCTTGCGTAATTTATAGAGGCAAGGTAGAGCCTTCACTTCTGAAAATGCTCAGTGCTAGCCAAGCAAGGCACGTTTCGGGCCAAGGCAGCCTAATCTGGCCGTCGGGCGACTGGAAACATGAGAATTCTGAATGCATGGTGAGATGAGTGCAAAAAAGAGTGAATGATCATTCATGCAAATAGCAAGTGTAGGATTCAGGAAAAGGGAATTCATGCATGTGTGTGAAGTGAGTCACCATAACGAAGGTTGTCCATGAAAAACATTTTTATGCATGCGAGAGTAGTGAGATATTAATGAAACTTGAAACGGTGATAGTATAAGCTAGTATGTATCAAAACAATAGTAAGTGCTCACTGAAATCAAGCAGACAACATTCATATGAATAAAAACATAAAAAGCACCAGAACACAATGTGAAACATGAAAAGCAGGCTTACCCAAAAACAGTTGAGCTGAATGTGCCAACGAATCCTAGATGTAATGTGGGATGGAAGAGTTGTAAGTTCGGTGTGAGGAATGATCTCTGCAACATCCAGTTGATGAGTTTTGATAAAATCAAGGTTGTGATGCACATGCCAAAAATCTAGGAAAAGCAACACTTGGTGGAAGGTTTCTCAAATAATCTTTGCATGTAACCTCCAACTGCTAAAAATAGATCCCTGAAACAAGAGATGCCATCGCATGCTTCCTTAGGAGGAGTAGGCCATGCATGCAAATCAATTTTTCTCGGTCTCAGAGGGAACCAATCAACTCAATTGCACATGCAACAGTCATCTCAGCTATGAGGAAAGAATGCACATTTCTAGGAGGGAGTTGGGATGGATGCCTAGAGGCATTGCACAATTTCTAGGCAGAGCAGCTTATTGTTGCCCAGAATTCCGCAATTTCTGGGCTAAGCAACCTTGCTGGGAGGAATTGTGAAATTTTTTGGGTGAAGCTTGGCTGGCATATTTGTGCAATTTTGGAGCCTAGCATGCTGCCAAATAGAATTTCATAATTTCTAGAGGGAAGGTTGGTTTCCCTCCAGAATTGAGCAATTTCTTGAGGGAGCTACTTAGCCTGCAGTGGGACCTAGTCCAAAAGAATAGGTTGTGAGGGGAATGCAACAAGCTTTGATGGATAGGTTGTCATTCTGTAATAAAAACAATTAAGCTTGTGTATTTGACGAAGCAAGGCATGTTGTTGTGAAAGGTTGGTAAGGAAACTCCAAAACGAAGCTAAGGAAAAATTTTGGAGGGTGGTTGTAGCCACTACAACACCTCTCTAAATAAATGTCTCAAAGTTTCTATTTTGGACAAGTAGTGCTAGGTCTCAGTGCCATAAAGAGATGATCAGTGTCTACACACTGTTGCTAATGCTCCATAGTCTCTTTATGTATTAGCAATACAGTGCCATGTCAAGTATATCAATAATCATAAAGACCTGATAAAGAGTCAAAGTACCTTAGGAGTGAAGGTGATGAAACAATTACGAATATAATAATAACATATAGTCCATAGCATTTTTTGCCTTGCTTGGTACTAGACAGTGGAATAAGTCTTGGTAAAAATGTTTTCAATAATTCTCTAGCAAGAATCTCATTCAAAGAAGCATCAAGTTAGGGATATCCTCTTCATGTGCCAAGTAAGTATCTTTCATGTTTATGATTTATCTTTGGTTTAAATGACTTCATTTTACAAGGAAATCGATACATTGGTCCTTGCATAAGGAGGATAGTCTCAATCCTCATAGATTAGTGAAGTCATTGAAATATGTCTCCTTTGAATTCATGAGAAGAAACTCTTAAATTCATCTCACATAGATAACATTGGAGACAAAAGAATATGGAAGAAGAAAAGATGGTCCTTAAAGGACAATATCAAATATAGGAGAAAAACAAAATTCATGTTACTAGTTAGGATGGAAGGAGCTGAATAAATTCCATGGTAAGAGGGAGTAGAAATCTGTAAGTTAGTATCTCTCACTATAAGTTTCTTTTTGGGCTCCTAGATCTTGGATAAAGTATGTCTACAAATATTTAATAAGATGCAGTGTGACATCATGGAATTATTAGGAACAAGAACTCATGACATCATCATGAGGGTGACTAATTTCATAGGATAAGTAAGATACCTCATTCGACAACTTATGGTTTCCATGGAAGAAGGCAAGTTGAAGGCAATATCTTTGCAGAGTGCAAACATCTAAAGAAGGCTCATCATGCAAAAAAATGGAAACATATAATGGATAAGGATCTTTAATATCCTCAAGATTCTTTGATGGAATATTCACTAGAATATTCATTGATCCAGGGATGAAGCAAGTGTTTCAATAGAAACTCCAACTTGTGGAGTTCACCGTTGACGATATGATGACGTAAGATCAATTCAAGGGGTTGAAGGTCTTTCAATCAAGCAAGCTGTTGAAATAAGCCTAGATAAACTAAAGGTAAAATGAGGTATGTATGCTTGTATTGAATTTTTATATTGAGAGGTCATATGGATATGGGTAATATGGATCATTACTTCTATCTTAAGAAGCATGATCAAGGGCAAATGATATCCTCCTTTGAAAGGATACAGAAAGACATAAGTCACATTAGATGAAATCAACATAATATGTCCTTATATGAAGTATGAAGTGGTTGAATATAATTGCAAAACTTTGATTAGAAACCCCTAGGAATGGAATGTGTGACGAAGAAAGAGATAGAGAGACATGCAACAATGATGGAGGAAATCAACATCCAAAAGATCTAGAAGAATTGTCTAGGAAATCTCCCAAAAAGATATGAAGACTCTAATGAAAGTCTGAAAAATATGGAGACCCTCAACAATGGATATCTTTGGGAAGCTGTGTCAACATGTATGCAGGATGTTGATACCTACATGAATATCTCATGATGAAAATCCATCTCGAAAGGTATGATTTTATTTAATATTATGATTTCTTTAATAATAACTAGATGAGTTCATGCATGGCTACTAGAACAAGAATTGAAAGTACAATTACAAACTAGCATTCATGTGATGGATGGAAACTCTTGAAAGAAACATGACGAGGAAGAATTAGCCATATGACAAAGGTTACAAATATGAATAAGGCCACTTTCCATGAAGAAAGGAATGACATGTCGAACCAATAATGAAAGTGATTGATGGTTGATGCCCTACAAGGAAGAAGCTCAACTGAATTTTATGACATCAAGGAAAGAAGTTGATCAAGCATCTTAAGGACCCACAAAGAAGGATTTGTTAACGAAAATAAAAGTCCCTGATTAAGAGGGAGATTGGATTGGATCACCCCTAATTAAAAGGGAGTGATATTTGTGTTTTTATATTTCATTTGTCATGCACTAGACAAGGACTAACACCTATAAGTCTTATTGAAGGCCATGAAGGGAAATGTAGACACATGGTAGATGTATCCTACCTATTGGAGAGGGAGAGATAGATACAACATTCGTGTCTTCACTTGGAAGAAAGAATGGAGGATTATATAATCATATGGCATCTAATGCTCTTTGAGGATGTGTAGGGCATCAAAGATAAGAGTAGGCAAGAGAACAGATATTCTTTAAAGGTTGGGAACCCAACTTAAGAATATTCCTAGAAGGACATACTCAGTGAACACCCGGGTGGGTATGTACCTTGAGAGACAATTATGAAGGTGTCTATAATAGTTGGTCTCGCCAACAATGTATGCTCTGATCTATATAGAGATAGAGTTGTTCGTCAAGGCCTTGTTATGTGGGTTTGTATCTGTTTGGCCAGGGCGATTCGACTGCAATCTTTAGGTATAGGGTTTAGCGCCTCAAACCTGCAAGCCCAGAGTCAGTTCTGGAAGCGCAGAGAGACAGAATAGCAAATCTACTAAGCAGAGGTCGTGGACTGACCCGACAAATGGTAAGCGGGGAGTCCACTGGGACCCCATCCTTCAAACAGGTTGTCATGCAGAAACAGAAAGCGCAGGAAGGATTAAAAATCATGGTCTATGGAGAGCGTAAGGAAAATAGCGGAACTAGCAAAGGAAAGGAACGGAAAATGAAAACAGAGACAAGAAGCAACCCAAAAAATAAAGACAAAGTAAATAATGGAAAGGAGAACAGGGACAAAAGAGCAGATGCAGACCAAAGGGATACAGGCCCAACAAATACCCAAACAGAGGAAGAAGAGGAACATGAAGCAAAGAAATAGTCTCGAGAAGAAAAGGAGAAACAAATAGCCCAAACCCCAGCACCAACAAAGCAATGCAAGGAGCATGCAAACCAAAGAAAAAAGAAACCCTCAGAGTGGTGTTTACAGATCCAGAGATTCGAGCCCATCGAGAACACCTTTCAGAACATTCAGTAATATTCAAGTTCATGGGACTTTGGCCAACGGAACGCGCGCTCTGTCAATGGATCAAGCAACACTAGAAACCTAAAGGTGATGTCAAACTACACCTAGGAGCAAAAGGTTTTTTTACTGTTGTTTTCACAAACTTAGAGGATAAGGACAGGGTTTTTGATGGAGGTCCCTACTTCTTTGCTTCAGTGGGACTCTACATGAGACCCTGGAAAACCATCTTTGTGCCAGAAAAAGAAACCTTCACATAGGTTCCTGTGTGGACTCGTCTATTCTCCCTTCCAATAGACTATTGGGGTTTAGCGACGCTCAAGAAAATAGGATACCGTCTAGGAACCTTTATCAAAGCCTCAGAAGCAACGATACAATGCAGGTACACTTCGTGCGCAAGAATCTGTGTGGAGCTGGATGTTTCAGGAGCTCTGCATGAAGGCTTATGGCTGGAGTTTAGAGATGAGGACTACTTTCAAGCCATTGATTATGAGAAAATCCCCTTCTGATGTAGAAAGTTTCATGAACATGGACACCTCGCCAGAGACTTCCCTTTAAACAAAACAAAGGAATATCACAAAACTGTGCAAGTAGCAAAGAGTAGAGAAACCTTCACAAAACCAAAAGCAAGACAAAGAGCCAACAGGAAAAGATTAAACAGAGCAGGGGTAGAACCAGGCAGTACCAACAACACCTTTAGCATTCTTGAAACAGACACAGATTCAGAAGGAACAAACGAGGAAAAGTAGTGGAATGAGAAGCCAAAAGACCAGCAAGGCCATAATACAAAGAAAGGGGAGGAAAATCAAATCAGTACTAAAGCCCAAATGCATGAGCCAGAAGAAGAACATGATGAAATATGTTAACCAGTGATGGTGGAAGTGAAGAGATGGAGCTCAATGAAGCTCTAGAGAAGGAAGGGGTGAACCTCCCAGTCATGGAGGAAAACTGGAAATCTCAAGGACTAGAAAATATTCCAGAAGAATAATTAAGGAAGATCAGTGACCTATTCATCGCAAGACAAAAGGCGGAATTAGACAGGAAAAACAGAAGATTAGGTATTGCAACACGCACAGGAAATCATTCAAAAAGCATCTCTCTTAATCCAGCAGGTCTGAAGCAAAAAAAGAAAAGAGGAAGAAGAACAAATGGGGAGGTGCTGCAAGATTTGGGGATCTTAATGCTAAATTTAGGAAAAATGAAGGCGCTAAATGCCTTCTCGTCCTACCAATAATATATCTAGTTATAAATGAAAATTGTTTCATGGAATACAAGAGGGCTTAATAGCCAAGCGAAGCAAAGACTTCTTAAAAGAAAGTTCCAAAGAGAAAATCCAGACATTATGTTCATACAGGAAACCAAATGTGCCACCAATCACATGGTGAACATCAGCAAAAGATTGGGCAAACCTATAGATTTCATAGAAGTAACCCGTCAAGGATGGGAAGGAGGCATAACCACTCTCTGGGACACCAGAATAGTAAGTGTCCTCTCAATGGAAGCCACCAGATCATTCATAGCCATGGAAGTTCAAATGATAGGTAACTCTGAAACTTACTTATGCATAAATGTCTATGGACCGCAAAGATTAGAAGATAAATTTTATTTTCTTAATTCTCTCATGATTTTAAAGCTTAGACATCCCACCTCGAAGACAATTATGGGATGAGATTTTAATATGATAACCTCTCTCCTGGAGAAGAAAAGAGGAATCAGAAAGCTCAATAAGGATGCAGACCTATTTGCAGAATTCATTGAATCTGCAAAACTAGTAGACATCTTACCCAAAAACGGCTCCTTCACTTGGAACAATAGAAGAGGAGGAGAGAACCTGATTGCTACATGATTGGACAGATTTCTTATCTCTGAAAGTATTTTACTTGAAGGTATCTCTTTAGAAGCAGCCTTCCTAGGGACCCCTAGAAACAAGCCTTTCAGATTCGAAAAGTTCTGGCTGAAGTACCCCAACTTTGTTCAATTGTTGGAGAAATGGTGGTGTGAACCATTGGACATTAGAGGAACCAGAATGTTCAAGCTCCAAAGCAAATTAAAACATATCAAATGCAAAATTAAAGAATGGAATGCAACAAAATTTTGGAACATCTTCCAGGAAAAATCCATCATAGAAAGCAAGTTAAATCAAATTCATAACGAATGGACCTCGGGGAACATCAATGAAGATTCAAAGGAACATGAAAAAGCATTGATGGAGCAATGGAAACTTCGATGTCAACGGGAAGAAATACTCTGGAGACAGAAATCAAGGATCCAGTGGCTAAAGGAAGGAGAGAAAAACACAAAGTTTTTCCATAGATCTACACTAGACTACAAGGGTGCAAATAAAATTCTACGACTCAATAATGAAGCAGGGGAAACTCTTCAAAATCACAAGGAAGTATCATCTCTGCTTACCAGGAATTTCAATCATATAGCTCAGGAAACACAGGAAGAAAGAACAGAGGCTATAGATGAACTTACCCAAGCAATACCCCGCATCATAACTAATGAGAAAAACTCAGCCCTGTTAAGAGCAGTCTTGATGGAGGAAGTGGAGGAAGCCGTCAAGAGTATGCCGAATGACAAAGCACCCGGGCCTGACGGTTTCACAATAAATTTATATAAAGCCTGCTGGCCTACTATTAAAACAGAGGTTTGGGAAGTTGTAGAAGATTCCAGGCGATCCTTTTCCATTCTCAGATCGCTAAATTCCACCTTCCTTGCTCTAATTACTAAGGAAGAAGAAGCCAACTCTCCCGAGAAATTTAGACCTATAGCTTTATGTAATGTGATATATAAAATCATATCTAAAGTTATAGCCAATAGACTTAAGTCAATTCTTCCTGTTTTAATTTCAGAAGAGCAGTCGGGATACGTGGAGGGAAGACAAATCTTGGACAATATCCTTTTAGCTCAAGAGATGGTTCACACTTTCAGACAAGGAAAATGGCAGGTATGCTAATGCAACTGGACCTCTCCAAAGCATTCGAAAAAGTCAACTGGAATTATCTGGAAGCCATTCTTAACGCTTTTGGCTTTGACAAGAAATGGACCAAATGGATCCTAGCATTGATTAAATCCACAAAATTTTCTATCCTGGTCAATGGCTCCCCCTCGGAACCCTTCTCCCCCTCCCGAGGTATCAAGCAAGGAGACCCTCTCTCCCCCTTCCTCTTTGTGATCCTTATGGAAGGGCTCAGCAGATTTATTCACAAATCAAGAGAGGAAGGCAAAATTAAAGGATTACATCCTCTTCACTCTATTCCGGCAACAACGCACCAGCAGTTTGTTGATGACACCATGCTGCATGGCACCCCAACTGTGAAAGAAGCCGTGGCATTCAAGAACATTCTAGACCTCTTCAGTAGAGCGTCAGGTATGGAGATCAATCATGCTAAATCTACTATTTTCTTCTTTAATACTCATCTAGCCATTCAGAAGCATCTATCTAATATTCTGGGATTCAGACAGGGCAATCTGCCCTCTAAGTATTTGGGAGCCCTGCTAATGACCAAACCTTGGCAAAAAATTCACTGGGAGAAAATCTTGGCGAAAATGGAGAAAAGATGCAGGCACTAGACTCATAGAGCCCTTAACTTTGCGGGAAGATTGGTCCTCACTAAAGCAATACTGCAAGCTATTCTGCAGTATCTGCTTTCCATTATGCCAGCTCCTAAAGGAGTCCTCCATAAAATTAGAACTATACAAAGATCATTTATATGGAGTGGCAACCCGGAAAAAAACAAAAGCGCACTTGTGGCCTGGAACAAGCTTTGCAAATCAAAAGCAGCAGGGGGCTTAAATCGTATAGATCCCCACACCATCAACATGACCTGTGGAGCTAAGCTGTGGTGGCGATGGTTGAAGGAACCCACTCTACCATGGGCCAGACACTGGAAGGAAAAATATACTCCCGACTGCAATGAACAGGACTTAATAAGGCTACAGGATGTGCTAGAGGGCTCTCCAATATGGAACTTAGCTAGAAGGAACCGTAACATAGTTCAGGACCACAGTTTCTGGGAAATCCGCAACGGGGAAACTGCTTTTTTCTGGGAAGATGCTTGGCAGCAACTCCCACGGCTAGAAAAACCAGAACTAGAAGATTTTAAAAGAGAATGTCCGAACAGGGGAAGGCACAAGGTCCACCATTACTGGAGCCACAGCAGCAGCGACCAGGAATGGAGAGATTGGTCATTCCATGACACTGACACTTCAATTAAAGCAAACAATAATATAAAGGACTTGCTGAGCCATCTAAACAAAAGAAAAATTAGAAAGGCTACAGAAAAGGATAAGCTAAGATGGGGCATGAAAGGGAGTGGTAATTACACACTCAAAGAAGCCAGGGAGTAGCTAGAGCATTCTGAGCAGGGGGAGGTAATGCCTTGGAGCAACAAGGTCTAGGACTCCTTGTTCTGGCCCAAAATAAAAACCTTTCTATGGCTCCTAATGCGGGAAAAAACCCTCACCTGGGAAAATCTACGTAAAAAGGGATTTAATGGCCCCTCCATTTGCCCTTTATGCAAAACAGTCGAAGAAAATATGAACCATCTTTTCAATACCTGTGAATGGGCAGAGCACCTCTGGAAATGGATGGAAACTACAATGCAACAAACCAACAGGGACAAAGATTCCATTCAAAACACCATTATGAATTGGCAAAGTGAGTACTTAAACAACTCAAGAATCAACAGTATTTGGAAATTCCTGCCAGGGTTCATAACTTGGACCATATGGAAAGAAAGAAACAGACGAATTTTTCAGAATGAGCATAGAAATTTAGAGCATTTGCAAATTGCCTTAACCGAAAATGTCCAGCAATTAATCCTGGTAAAATGCAGAACAGATCCTGACAACCAAGCTTCAGCCAGGGACCAGCAAATTCTGAAAGTCTTCAAATTGGACAACGGACAAACATGGTAACCACAGATCACCAGCAAAAACCTCGAATGGGGCCAATTGGTTGGAGTCGTCCCCCTGTAGGGTTCCTGAAGCTGAATTTCGACGGCGCCTCAAGAGGCAATCCTGGATTAGCAGGTATTGGAGGAGTCATCAGAAATCGTGAAGGGGAAATTCTTCACATTTACAGTCAAGCCCTAGGGGAAGGAACCAATAACGAAATGGAATTTACAACCATGGAAAAAGGGCTAAGGATTCTTAAATTGAACCAAACAGGTAATGCAGTCATTGAAGGCGATTCAAAGGTGCCCATAACAGCGGCCAGGAAAATCTATAGGGGAATACCAGCAAGCAAGGTCACCAGACATTGGTGACTGGCCAAGGTAACAGACAACATTTCCAAATTGTTAGGAGAAATGAAAGGTCTCACCTTTCAGGCGGTTCGGCAGAAAGCTAATATGGTTGCTGACCACCTGGCGAATCATGGGATTGAACACCCTAACACAATGTGGGATAGCTATTGGCAGGATATCAACAACCCAGAGCTAAAAGGAAAATGCATGCAGGTATCCAGGTTGGATTTGGTGACGGCAGAGGATTCTGACTGGGGGGTCAAATAACACAGCGTCACAATTGATTAGAAATGTTGATTAATCAAGCACCATTAAATTCTAGCATGGCTCGAAGGACAAATGACATAAGGGAATTATGTCTGAAGCAGGTGATCAAGATTTAAGCAGTTATCATGATCTGTATTGAAATTAGCCGCCGCAATATGTTCAGGACAAGGAACACTTGGCACTCTATGGAGCGGGTAGAGGACGGTGACCGTAAGGGAAGGTAATCATTCCAATACCATACCAATATTCCATATCGCAGCAATTATGTTGATCGGACATGCAAGTGGCACAGAGACGAGCAACCACTCACCGATCACCTCCCAGGCACGCACTATTTAACCACCACCAGAGCCAACAGGAAAAGCATTGTTTTATCGTGTAGCAAGACAGAGCCATTTCCTTCGGCAGACAGCGCTCAGGATAACTCCACGGTAGAGAGCACCAAAATGGCAGGGGAAAGCAGCCGAAATCAGTCAGCCAACAAAGACCTTCGACATGCAAGAGAAATGTATGAAACAAGGACCTCTCAATGCAACAAGTGTAAAATAATCGACCTAGAGGCCATGGTCCAGGAGGAGGAAAAAAAGGTTTCGGATCAGTAAATTGGGAAAGAAGTCGACTGGCTCCTGGACCCAGGCACAACCAACACTCGAGCCACCTAGTTCGTGAGAAATCAAGCAAAGAGTTGGCACATGAAGGCCCTCCTTGCGAAGGTGTTGGGCACACAGGACGAGCAAGCGGAGCAGCTGCGTAGGCTCTAGAATCTCACAGAAGCCATGGAGCATGACCATATGGCGGTGGTGGAAAGCATCAAATTCAAACTGACTTCGCTGGACCAACAGGCCGACTCCATCAACAAAAAGCTCACAGTCCTGATAAAACTTTTAAGAAATGTCATTGGCAACGACAACAAGCTCTCAGAGATGCAGAAGGGCGACTCAATTGGTGTTTAGTCGAGCAAACCCCCAAGCCAGGACAAGCCAATATGTAATGGTCTGCACTAGGCCGAGGTGGTCTGTCTCTCTATTTTTTGTGGCCTGCTATCCGCGCCTTTCTTTTTCTTTTTGGGTTGTTCTGTCTTCTGTCTAAGGAACCTGTCAAAAGTCTTCTCATACAGGTTTTCCTTGTTTATGTTCTTTTGTTTGTAATGGTTCTCTGCTTCCCTACGAGGGGTGATGTTTTGAATTTCCAGTTAATCTTTAGTTAGGCCTGCTGATAAGCGGCCCTTAATCTGCTGATGCAGAAGTTTTGTACCATATTTTCCTTCTGTTAATATCAAAAGCTGACTTACACAAAAAAAAGGCCTTGCTATGTGAAAATGTTGGTTATAATGATGCTATACAAATGGGTTACTAGTCTGAATCTTATTATGATATCTCTTCAATATTGAGAATATTCATCTACCATTTATGAATACCTCCCTAGTTAAGAGGTAGAGTTGAAGAAAGGTGTGACTAGGTTCAGCTTTCATAATGACTTATAATTATGATTTCATGTAAAGAAGAAACAAATGTATTTATTGTATTCCTTGCATCATGGGTTTCATGAGAAAGAAGTGGTTTTCATAGGTCAAAGACTTATTCCTGATTTCTTTAGTTGTTGTTGTCTTGTTATGAATATAATTAAGAATTCATGAAGTCATGTTACACATGTAAAAGTTACACTCCAAGACATTATCAAAATCTCTCTTGCATTCGACTAAAAGAAGTACAGTATTCTCCTTAAGCTAATGTCAGCTTATCTCCAGGATCACATGTCTACCTAAATGACAAGAATAAGTCACTATATGTTGTTGATTTGGGGTAGCATCGGATGTGCTCTAGCCACAAAATTTCGTGAAGAGGTTGGGGCACATGATATCTCCAATACCTAGAAAGGGTTCGGAAGACCCTAAGCAGATCAGGAGATATTAAAATAATTAATATTCTTAATGTAGTCCCTAAATCAAAATTTAAGGGAAAATAAATATTAATGTGTATTAATATGAATCTATGTTAGAGTGATCCAAAATACATGGATCAAGCAATATCTAATCTTATCTGTTGATTAGGGACTTAATCTCAGCCGTTGAGATGTCAACAGGGAAAGTATAAGAGGAGGATTGAGGGTCATTTAGAGAATACACCAAAGTGATCTGTCATTCTATTCTCTAGAGCGTGGTTTTCTAAGAGAGATAGAATCAATTATCGGAAAGAAACTAAGGGGTGTTGAGTACAAAGAGACAGAGAGGCGAAGATAGTGTCGAGATAGTAGCAGAGAAGCCAGAAACAGAGACCCAGGAGCAACCAGTGCTCACGCAGGGCCACGCAAAGGCAATTAAGTGCTGCACAAAGCACCAAAGGAGCCACCATAGCTGACGCATAGGCTCAGATAGTTGAAGCAAGGCCTCCTGGGGCTGAACAAGGTAGGCTGATGTAGTTCCAACACTGGGCTAGGAGAGGCTGGCGCAGTCCAGATTGGGTAGACGCTGGGGTTTCTGGGTTATATTGGTGTTGAGTAGTTGTCAAGAGGATTATGCGAGGTTTCAGCCAGTATATTTGTCAGAAACATAGAGGTATTACTACTAAGGAAATTCTTTGTTGGGTATGCTAGTTACAACACCTAGATTGTACTCTAAAACTGCTTAATAAATCAAACCCTCAGATCGCTGCACCAATTTTCCCGCATTGGGTTTTTCTGGGGACATTAGTCCAAAAATAATGGTGTCATTTATGTGTTTGTTTTTGTTTCCTTCAGTTGATGATTTGTAATGTGTTGAGCATGTACTTGTGTTTTTTTTCAGTATTTGCATGGTAAACAACTTGTTAATTAATCAGAACAAGTAGGAAGGAATAAATCAGAAAGTACATGGAGGGTTTCTAACTGTTAGTCTTAGAAACTTCAACATGGTAATAGAGCGTGATTGCAGATCATAGGAGGACTAAAAGACATTAGCCGAGCAGAGCAATAGCTACAGAAAACGGTTGTTTAGAGGTGATAGAAGTTGTTCTAGCAATGTAGAAGCCAAGGAATGTGACACAGAGCCAACCAAGGCCACACAGAGGAAGTTGGGAGCTGCTCAAAGCCCCAGAAAGGGCCAAAGGGCTGATGCAAGGCATCCCAAGGCTGACGCAAACCCATCTAGGGTGATGTAGAGCCAATGTGAGGCAGAGAGGGGCTAATGCATTTCACAGAGGAGCTGGTGAGGTACTGTAGTCAGAACAGTACCTGATAGAGAAGGGCTAGAGGAGTTGTTAGTTTCTAGCCGACGAACCTGGATCAGAAGTGCAGTTGCACAAGTCAATCAGAGTAGGGGGCATCTCGACAAGCGGCAAAAGGATTTCAGGACTCAGAGAGAGTCCAATAGAGAACTTCCAGATGGGAAGTAGAGACTCATAGGAGTTGAACAGAGAACTTCCAGGAGGGAAGTAGAGGAGCATCATGGCATTACATGGCATAAGAGACTAGGATAGATTGGATGGAGCATCAAACTTCACAGTCTAGAAGGCCAAAAGCTTATCAATGCTTGATAGGAATCGTGTCAAGAAGTTTGCCTTGAAGGTAATAACTATCTCAATCGAACCCAATGATACTGACAAGTACGAAGAGACGATGGCGAAGGCCAAGTGCACTATCCTTAACGGGGTCAAGCATCATGTGGTACCACATATAGCCGAGAAGGAAACAGAATTTGAGATGTGGTAGGCTCTCAAGAAACTGTACCAGCATACATCTTTGAAGAGAAGGATTCTACTTAAGAACCAGATGAGGTCATATATGATGAAGAAGGGTTAATCAATTGACACCTTCCTCGAAAGATTAAATGAGATATGTATTTGTTTGTGTTATATTCTTTCCATGACTAGCCCACGTAGTTAACCGAGGAGTTAGAAGGGGGTGGAGTCCCCCCTTCGTTGCGCCGATTGCGTAGTGGGGGGAGTCACAAGGGGTTTGAGGGGTGCAGGTAACCAAAATTTTGTTTTTGGGCCCTATATTAGGTCGGGTGGACCTACCTATGGTTTTGTGCATGATTTTCACACATGGTTTTGGATGTGATGGTCTTCAGTCCATGTTTTTGGACGCAATGGTTTTTGGTCCATGGTATTGGATGCCTCGGTATGTATAAATATTATTGTAACATTGAAAGGAACATAACGAAAAATCAAGCTAGTAGTCCCAGTTTTGGGATCCAAGGGAAATCTCTATGTATATGTGTTTTATGTGTTATGCTCTCGCATTGTTTATTTTTTGCATTTTAGAATTCGTATGTAGGTAATTTCTGTACGGGGTTAAAACCTACATTTGGTATCGGAGCTGTTTTGGCTTCAAGGGGACGCCTTTGTTGCTGAGGGGTTTCACTCGGGCCTGAGATCGAGAAATTTAATGGTCAGAGTTTTGAGTTATGGAAACTCAAGATGGAGGATCTATTGGTGGATAAAGATCAATGGATCGTGGTAGATCCAGGTACTAAACCAAAGGGAGTGTACTATGAAGAATGGAAGAAGTTGGATCGGAAGGCAAAGAGCATAATACGATTGTGTGTCTCAGATTCAATATTGCTAAATGTATCAAGGGAAGCTACGGCAAAGGCTTTGTTGGAAAAGTTAGGGACTTTCTACCAATCTAAGTCTCTGGTGAATAAACTGTTCCTGTAGAAAAAGTTGTATAACCTGAGTATTAAAGATGGAGACTCATTGACAAAAAAATTGAACGCATTTAATACTATGGTAAGCCAGTTGTTATCTGTTGATATTAAAATTTCAGATGAAGATAAGTGCATCAGTTTTTTGTGTGTTCTCTACCAGATGCGTGGGATAGTCTAGTTATTAAAATTAGGAAGCAATGTAACTGCCTTGAAGTTTGATGAAATAGTCTCATCCTTGCTGATGGAGGAGATGAGACGAAAAAATATGGAGAGCCAGAATGGTGATGCCTTGTCTGTATGAGGACGGTCCCAGAACAGAAACAAAAACAAGTCATCGAGTGGGAGATCTAAATCTAGAGGGAGATCTAAATGTCCAGGAAAACCTATAAAGGTGGTGTGCAACAAATGTGGAAAGGAAGGGCACTACAAAAGGGACTGTAAATCTAAAGCTCCCAATAAAGGAAAGGGATCTAATGATGCTCCTTCTATAGAGGTGAAAACCACCTCAGATGAAGGTGGGGATGTGTACTTGGCTTCTTCAAGTACACATGTAGATCATGAGGCATGGTTGATTGACTCAGGTGCATCCTTTCACTTCACTCCCCATAGAGAGTGGTTCTACGAGTATGAGAAATATGATGGTGGTGATGTCTTCTTGGGGGATGACAGGAAGGCTAGAATCGCTGGTCGTGGAAAAGTAAAGTTGAAGTTGCAAAGTGGAAGGGTTAGAACACTTATGGGTGTTCTGCATATTCCTGCATTAGCCAGAAATCTGATTTCTGTAAGGAAGTTGGATGATCCAAGTGTAAAAACAGTGTTCAAGAAGGATACCTGCAATATGGTTCAGGGGGCACTAGTACTGATGCGGGGAGTTCAAATTGGAACTCTGTACAAGCTGCAAGGTAGCACTGTTGTTGATGGGTGCCACAGTTCCATGGTTCTTGAAAGTGGAGAAAAAAATCTAGTGGTCTCTAGAGAGAAGACCATGTTGTGGCATCAAAGACTTGGACATATTGGAGAGAAGGGCCTTCGAATACTTCATAGTAATGGTATGGTAGAAGGTATGAGTAATATCTCTTTGGATTTTGATTTCTATGAAAATTGTGTATATGGGAAGCAAAATCGGATGAGTTTCCCCTCTGGTGGTAATAGGGTGAAACAGATATTAGAGCTTGTGCACAGTGATGTGTTTGGACCTGTGAAGGTTCCATCACTAGGTAAGTTTGTGTACTATGTATCATTTATAGATGACCTCTCAAGGAATACATGGATATATTTCCTTAAGAAGAAACCTAAAGTCTTTGACAAGTTTAAAGAATTTAAGGCTCTGGTGGAAAACTAGACAGAGAAGAAGATAAAGGTGCTGAGGTTAGATAACAATGGAGAGTTTTACAGTAAGGAATTTGAAGAATTTTGTAAGAAATGTGGTATAGCACGGCAGAAGACTACCCCATATACACCTCAACAAAAGGGAGTTGCGGAAATAATGAACAATACATTGATGGAAAGGGCAAGAAGCATGCTCAATGGTGCCAGGTTAGGATAGGAATATTGGGCAGAGGTGGTGGAGACATCATGTTACCTGATCAACAGATCACCTTCATCAGCGTTGGAGGATAAGGCTCCACAAGAGGCATGGACTAGTAAGAAACCCTCTCTTTCATATCTAAGGGTATTTGGATGTGATGCATATGTACATGTTCGAAAGGAGAAATGAACCAAGTTGGATAGTAAATCTGAAAAGTGCATCTTTATTGGGTATAAGGATTGTTTAAAGGGTTATGAGATTTGGAACCATGAACAAGGAATGTTGTGTACAGCCGACATGTGGTGTTCAGAGAGGTGAAATATGTTATTAAACATGAAGTCCAACCAAAATAACCTGAGAATATATAGTTTGAGCTAAAGGAGGAAGAATCAGACTCTACAGCAGAGGAGGAATCAGAAGATGAGGAGCCACAAAATCCGAGTGTGAGAAGATGAGTTCGAGAAAGAAGGCAGCCAGAAAGGTATAGTCCATCTGCTTTCTGTTCAAATTCTTATTTATCTATCACTGATGATGATCCAGAACTTTGAAGGAAGTAGTAGATTCAAAGGATGGAAAACTCTAGAAAGAGGCCATGGTTGATGAAATGGCATCTTTGCACAAAAATGAGGCTTGGGATTTGGTGAACTTGTCGATTGGAAGGAAACCCATTGGCAGCAAATGGGTGTTTAAGAAGAAGAAAAATGCAGAAGGAAAGGTGGAGAAATACAAAGCTCTGTTGGTAGCAAAAGGTTATTCCTAGGTGCCAGGAATTGATTTTGGTGATATTTTTTCTCCTGTTGACAAGGTAACTTCTATTAGATTACTTTTATCTGTTGTTTTTGCTTTTGATTTTGAGGCAGAACAAATGGATGTGAAGACAACATTTCTTCATGGGGATCTAGAAGAGGAGACCTACGTGAAGCAACCTGAAGGCTTTGTGGTGAAGGGTAAGAAATAACTGGTATGCAAGTTAAATAAGTCTTTGTATGGGTTAAAACAGTCACCAAGGATGTGGTATCAAAAATTTGATACATTTATACAGGGACTTGGCTTCACCAGAAGCAAAGCAGATCACTGTCTGTATTTAAATTAATTGGTGACAGTGTTATTTATCTGGTCTTGTATGTGGATGATATGTTTTTGGTCAGAAATGACAAAGAAATTATCCAGGATTTGAAGACCAATTTGTCCTCCAAATTTGACATGAAAGATATTGGTGTTGCAAACTATATTTTGGGCATTGAAATTAAAAGAGATCAGACAAAGAGGAAGCTCTGGTTAAACCAGAGGAAGTATGTTGAGACGATATTGTAGAGGTTTAATATGAAGGATAGTAAACCGGTAGCCTGATGTATACAATAGTCTGTACTAGACCAGACATTGCACATGCAGTGGGAGTATTAGGCAGGCTTATTTCAAAACCAGGGAAGGAGCACTGGACAATAGTGAAGCGGATTTTCAAGTATTTGCGTGGCATTAGTGATTATGGTTTGTGCTACAAAGGAAGACCAGGATTGGATAGAGTGTTGGATATTCGTGGCTTTGTTGATGCTGACTGGGCTGGAAATCTGAATCGGGGAATATCTACATGTGGGTATGTGTTTAACCTATTTGGAGGTGCAGTCAGTTGGATGAGTAAGAAAAAATATATAGTGGCTTTAACAACTATAGAGGTAGAATACATGGCAGCCACTCATGCAAGCAAGGAAGCATTTTGGTTGCAGAGATTGTGTTCAAGTATGGGGTTAGTACAGGGAGCTATAAGGATAGACTGTGATAGACAAAGTGTAATTTTCTTGGCAAAGAACACTGCATATCATTCAAAGACAAAGCACATTTATGTTCAGTATCTCTTTGTGAGGGATATGATAGAATACAAAAAGGTGTTGCTGGTAAAGGTGGACACTTTGAAGAATATTGCAGATGCATTGACAAAATATGTGAGCTCTGAGAAGTTCTCTTGGTGTAGAGAAACAATGGGCATTACAAGGCTGGATAAATGACTAAGCTCTCTTGTGACCCCCTGTGGAAAGAAAAAAACAAGTGGGAGAATGTTGGGTTGTGTTATATTATTTCCACGACTAGCCCATGTAGTTAACCAGGGGCTTAGAATGGGGGTGGAGCCCCCCCTTAGTTGTGTCGATTGCATAGCAGTGGGAGTCACAGGGGGTTTGAGGGGTGAAAGTAACCCCATGCTATGGGGTCTGGGGTTTTTGGACCCTATATTAGGTTGTGCGGAACTAATTATGGTTTTGTGCATGATTTTCACACATGGTTTTGGACACGATGGTTTTCAGTCCATGGTTTTGGACGCGATGGTTTTCAATCCATGTTTTTAGATACGATGGTTTTTGGTCCATGGTATTGGATGCTTCAGCATGTATAAATATGTATTGTAACATTTAAAGGAACATAATGACAAATCAAGTTGTTAGTCCCAGTTTTGGGATCCAAGGGAAAGTCTATGTGTATACGTGTTTTATGTGTTTTTGGACCCTGTATTAGGTTGTGTGGACCTACCTATGGTTTTGTGCATGATTTTCGCACATGGTTTTTGGATGTGATGGTTTTCGATCCATGGTTTTGGATGCTTCGGCATGTATAAATATGTATTGTAATATTGAAAGGAACATAATCAAAAATCAAGCTGGTAGTCCCAGTTTTGGGACCCAGGGGAAAATCTCTATGTATATGTGTTTTATGTGTTATGCTCTTGCATTATTTATTTTCTGTGTTTTAGAATTCGTATGCAAGAAATTTGTGTACAGGGTTAAAACCTACATTAGATGGACTGAACCATTCTAATGTGAGGGCCAAGTGCATTATCCTTGACAGGGTCAAGGATCATGTGGTACCACATATAGCCGAGAAGGAAACAGAATTTGAGATGTGGAAGTCTCTCAAGAAGTTGTACCAACATACTTCTATGCAGAGAAGGGTGCTGCTCGAGAACCACATGAGGTTGTATCAAATGAAGAAGGGTAAATCGATTGACACCTTCCTCGAAGCATTGAATAAGATCCAAGACCAGTTGACTGCTATAGTAGCGACATCGGATTAGGAGCTTATGGTGAGGACAACCTTGAATGTTGCGTCAGAAGATTGGGAATTATTTGTTCAGAGTATCCTAGGAAGAGGGACTCTCCCACCTTGGGACAAGTTATGGGCAACTCTTCGCCAAGAAGGGATCAGATGGAAATCGAAGACAGGTAGCATTAGCAAAGGGATCAAGGTCAAGTAGGAGGAGGATGATGTGGCCCTAGAATCTAAGGGAAAGAAGGAAAAGTGGAAGAAGAAAGATCTCTCCAAGATCAAGGGCTTCCACTATGGGGAGCTAGATCAATATGTGACCCATCTTCTAAGGAGGAAGAGTAAGGGAAAGTCTTCCGAGACTAAGGCAGCACCAGCATGGGCAGCGAAGGAAGTTTTGACAGACGATCACTGTGCCATGAGTACACACACTCCACTTGATCAAAAGTGGGGAGACATCGAGACAGGACTATAGGCGATGAGGGGCAGGATCCTTGAGGTACCCAACCTCTTGGATTAGACCTTGCTACGGGAGCCTGGACGAGGAGTAGCAGGACTAGTTTATTGGGTAGAGACGGATGTGGATGGAGAGCCAAAGAGAGCTATAGTGCAGGAGTCCCGAGACACCACAGAGCTAGTAGGATATAGTAATGTGAGAGGCATAGGAGTGTTGCACCAGTGCAAGAAGGAATAGAGTGGTGTGCAATGGTGCGAGATGCAGGGAGTTGTTGCAGCAGTGCAAAGGTCAAAGAGAGGGAGCACTTGTCAATGGCAGAAGGAGCTTCAACATCAGAGGGTGTTTCTAGCCCAACAGGGAGGTCCATTGGGAGATCAATTACTTACTTCTAAGTAACTGATTTGCAGTGCAGCAATGGGCAGCACGACGCAACATGATGAGAGGAGGTGCAGTGTAGATGCAGTGCTGGGAGGAAGGACCAGCAGTAACACGGATGCAAAGGGAGCTATCGTGCAGATGCAGTAGTGGAAGTGGCAGTGGAAGAACCATGAGCGGCAATACAGGATGCAGTAGTGTAGAGGATGTTGGGTAGGAAGGCCTAGCATCAGCACAGGTATTGATTTTATATGATCAGAGTAATACTCAGTGAGGAGTATTGCTAAAGCATAGTCCTCGCTAAGAGGGAGTGTTGATTTGGGGTAGCATGGGATGTGCTCTAGCCACAAGATTTGGTGGAGAGGTTGGGGAACATGATATATCCAATACCCAAAAAGGGTTTGGGCAGATTCTAAACAGATAAGGAGATATTAAAATAATTCATATTTTTAATGGAGTCCCTAAGTCTAAACTTAGGGAAAATAAAATATTAATGTGTACTAATATGAATCTGTATTATAGTGGTCCAAAAGACATGGCTCAAGCCAGATCTAATCTTATTTGTTGATTAGGGACTTAATCTCAATCATTGATATGTCAACAGGAAAAGTAAGAGGAGGTGTGAGGGTCACTTGGCTAATACACCAAAGTGATCAGTCATTCTATTCTCTGGAGTGGGGTTTGCTAAGAGAGATATAATCAGTAATTGGAGAGTAGTTGAGGGGCATTGAGTACAGAGAGAAAGAGAGGTAGAGATAGTGTTGAGATAGTAGCAGAGCAGCCAGAGAGAGAGACGCAGGAGTAGCTAGTGCTCACACAAGGCCACATAAAGGCAGCTAAGTGTTGCACAGAGCACCAGAGGGGCTAGAGTAGCTGACACGGAGGCTCAAAGAACTGATGCAGGGCCTCCTAGGGCTGATGCAAGCCAAGATAGGCTGACGAAGTGACAATGTTGGGCTAGGAGAGGCTGACGCAGTCCAGATTGGGCAGACGTTGGGGTTTCTGGGGTAGATTGGTGTTGAGTAGCTGCTGGAAGGATTATCCAGGGTTTTGGCTAGTAGATTTGTTAGAAACAGAGAGGCATTACTGCTAAGAAAATTCTCTATTGGGTAGGCCAGTTATAACACCCAGATTGTACTCTGAAACTGCTTAATAAATCAAAATCTCAGGTAGTTGTACCAGTTTTCCCGCTTTGTGTTTTTACGGGGACATTAGTCCAAAACTAATGGTGTCATTTGCGTGCTTGTTTCTGTTTCCTTTAGTTGATGATCTGTAATGTGTTGAGCATGTACTTGTGTTTATTTTCAGTATTTAGATGGTAAATAGCTTGTTAATTAATCATAACAAGTAGGAAGTAATAAATCAGAAAGTACATGGAGGGTTTCTAATTGTTAGACTTAGAAACTTCAACATGGTATCAGAGAATGATTGTAGATCATAGGAGGAATAAAAGACATCAGCCAAGCAGAGCAATAACAGCAGAAAATAGTTTTCCCGAGGTGACATAAGTTGTTTCTAGCAACACAAAAGCCAAGGAGTGTGACGCAGAGCCAGCTAGGGCCACGCAGAGGAAGCCGGAAGCTGCACAGAGCCCCAGAAAGGGCCAGAGGGCTGATGCAGAGGATCCCAGGGCTGATGCAGACCCATCTGGGGTGACACAGACCCATTGTGAAGTAGAGAGGGGTTGATGCAATTAATAGAGAGGCAATTGTTGGGGTCTAGAAGGTTGTAGAAATATTGTAGAGTGGAGCTGGTGAGGTATTGTAGTCAAAATAGTACCTGGTAGTGCAGGGATAGAGGATTTGTTACCGAGGGTTTCTAGCCAAGGAACCCAAATCCGAAGTGCATCTGCACAAGTCAATCAGAGTAAGGGGCATCTTGACAAGCAGCATAAGGATTTCAAGACTCAAATGGAGTGCAAAAGAGAACTTCCAGACAAGAAGTAGAGACACAGAGGATTCGAACAGAGAACTTCAAGGAGGGAAGTAGAGGAGCATCATGGCACTACACGGAGTAAGAAACCAAGATAGATTGGACGGAGCATCAAACTTCATAGTCTAGAAGGCCAAAATCTTATCAGTGCTTAACAAGAACCGCTTCAAGAAATTTTCCTTGAAGGAAATAGTTGTCCCAGTCGACCCCAATGATAATGCTAGGTACAAAAAGGAAATGGCAAGTGCCAAGTGCATTATACTTGACGGGGTCAAGGATCATGTGGTACCACATATAGCCGAGAAGGAAACAACATTTGAGATGTGGGAAGCTCTCAAGAAGTTGTACCAGCATACTTCTGTGTGGAGAAGAATGCTTCTTGAGAACCAGATGAGGTCATATCAGATGAATAAGGGTCAACCAATTGACACCTTCCTCGGAGGAATGAATGAGATCTAAGACCATTTGATTGCCATAGGAGTGACACCAAATCAAGAGCTTAGGGTGAGCACAAGCCTGAATTTTGTCTCAGAAGATTGGGAAGTATTTATCCATAGTATCTTGGGCAGAGGGACTCTCCCACCTTGGAACAAGATGTGGGAAGCTCTTCGCCAGGAAGAGATCATGTTAGAGCCTAGATTGACCTCAGGCTAAAGGGAGGCAATCTTACAATAACCACAAACCAAGCTTAACCTAGTAGCTATCCCAACCAGGTCAGGAGAGGGCTCTCTCCTTGTCAACCTCAGTGGAGATGACTTAATTAAATATGGATTTTAGTCTAGGTATAGTAGCTCTAGTTTTTTGGTTGATTTTGAAGGTTTTGTTGTTGGATCAAATGGAGCAGGCAGTTTTGGGTCTGAGAAATCAAGTCAGGAATGTAGGGTGTTCTGTGGGGCGAGGTAGGTAAGTGTTTAATCACTTGGAATTGAGTGATATGGTAGGTATAAAAGTGATGAAGGGAAGAGGAGGGAATGCAAGGATCATGATTCCTCTTCAAACAGCTAAAAACATCAAAAACTAAATGTATTCCCAAGGCAGAGCACTGTTACCAATGTATTCTACCTATCTATATTGATTTCATTTAGTTAAGAAGAATGAAATAGATTTTGGCACATATAACACATGAGAAAAAATAATGTTAGAAGGAGAAACAATGCAGAAACACATTACCACAAGAATCCCACAAAAATAGCTGCAAATCCTAGTTTATTTCCTTGCCAAACTGCTGTAGAGATGTACAATGTAGCTCAAAGCATCCACAAGAGTCCAACCCTTACAAATGAGGAAGAAAATAAATAATATAGACATGAAAACCACCTATGCTAGCCATCAGGGGTTGAATCTAAGAGATAAGGGCCTGTTTCAACCATATCTAAACTAGGAACAGGAATATAGGCAGTGGAACAGCTTGCCTCTACAACCATGGAAACTAATTCATTCACCCCCAAACCACTTCAAAATAATGAATCTACCTTCTAAGGTCATTTTAAATTTACATTTACATGGCATAGCATCATTTTCAATCATACATTTATCCAAAATGAGAGAAAAAAATCAACTTGTAGAAAAACTAGGTGAAATTTGGATTTTTAAGAAAACTGGTTCTATGCATAGCACCACCTGTCCTATGCATAACGCCACTCCTCAATTAATCTTGGAAGCCTTCCCCTTAGCCAAATTGAGCCCAAGATAGCTTGTTGGAAATTTCTGCCTGTCTAGTTTCTGGAGCATCTTGAATTTTTGCATTTGGAGGTCAATTTCTCCCTCAAAAGTGGAATCGCCCAAAGACTACTTCCTGTGTGTCCAAAAAGGGGCAGAGAGGTCATTTTTTGATGGTTTTTTGACCTTTAGGTGACCAAGATTTACTCCAAAATTCTTGAAACTTTTAGGGATTGATGTCCTCATAATGATGAATCTGAATATGCAAGCCATTCCTCCAAAAAGTGTCCCAGTCAAAAGCGTAGCGCCGATAGCACTACACACCTATTGCAATTTCCTGCGTTGAAAATTTTCAAAATTTGAAAATGACAAAATTTCACCAAAACTTGCCCAAATTTGGAACAAAGCTCCCTCATTAGTTGCTTTGATGGGCTAGTGAGGCCTCAGCCAAGATTTTTAGCTTTTCATGCTCCTTTTTTCTCCTTAAGTCCTTCCTCAACCTTGCCTTAAGTTTCCTCATCCTTATATTGCGTATTTTATTCCGAGTCATATAGTGAAAGGCCATGTGACGAAGCATCTTCTTTTCTTAATTGCCCTTCTCAAGCAGCTATTCAAGGTGAATGTTAACCCTTTCAAGCCAAGATTCCTGGTCATTCTCAATCTCTTGCTCAATCGAGGTCATATTGACCTTTGCCTTCTTTGCCTTTTGTCGATTCTCCTTGATCATTTGCAACTCCATGAGGACTTGCTTTTCAGTCAATTTCTTGTTTTCTTGCGCAAGATAATTGATGATCCACTTTCCCCTTTCTAAATTAACTGACAAGGCTTGTATATCAGCCTCTTGCTCCTTGATGATCATGTCTTTAGTAATCTTTGTACCTTGAGTCTCCAAATCAATGACATCAACTCCTTGTATCTCCTCATGATCAACCAGGTCAAAGTCCCTCTCTTGCCCATCACTAGGATCCTTCTCATGCAATTTTTCCTTACATTTACCTTTGCTCTTGCTGTGCTGCTCAACCTATACCTGTTTAGCTGAAGATGAAGGCAAAGCTCCTTCCACTCCTTGTGGAGATAACATTTTCCTGTGGCCTGTAGATGAAGGCGAGACCCCTTCCACTCCTTGTGGAGATAATACTCACCTAGCAGCTACAAAAAGTTTCCTAGTACCTCTCTCATAGGTCAAAAACACTAGCACTCCCACAATTTCTGTCTCTTGGACCTCTTGCTGTCCTGAAGTTCCACCTGCTTCATGAGCAACTGATGCAAATACTTGAGGGCTTTTGAACACTTCATGAGAAATGAAGGTCTCCCATGGTATATTAAGTAGGTTTAGCTGATGTAAGATAATGATTTTAATCATAGAGAAGTGGTAGATGTTGGTTAGCTGCTGGGGATATGATTTCTTCTTTACAATAAATGCCATCTTCTCTATGTTTCTGAATATGAAGTAAGGGATATTCATCATCTTCACCCTAGTTAAATGCATCAACAATCTAATGTGGTAGGCATACCGTCTAGAGAACCTACCTTCACAAGTAAAATACTTGATGATGATCTTCAGTAATTGAGCAAACCTGTCCTCCAAGAACTTAAAGGGGAATACTCTGCTAAGTTTATTATGATATTTGACCTTAATGTAAGGCTCATAGTACTCCCTGTCGATGTACTGACCTTTGTTCCAGTTTTCACCCACATTTGGAATACCTGTAGCCTCTAAAATGACATTTGGTGACAAAGTGAATGTGACTCCAGCAAGGTTTACCTCATTTTTATCCTCCAAATGTGTCACAAACAACCTTGCTAATTCATGATGGGATTTTACCCTTTCCACCATCTCACAAAAACTGAAACATGACTGATGTATGAAACAAGAAAGGGCAAATGGGCAGGCTTGCAGCTCTCTCAAACTGGTGGGCTCCTCATTGATATGTTTTCCTCCCTTATCAGGTCTTCTACCTTGACTGTATCTATCTTTGGAACTATCACTATGTGTCTCTTCCTCCATTTCATACTCACTATCCCGCTCCATTATTGTACTATTTTTTGTCTTTATGGTAAATGAGGAGTGATGGATTAGTGAGTAAGGATATGATAAGTATGAAGAGATTTTAGATAGGAAAGTCAGTGAGGGTGCACAAGAATGGGATAGGGTTGTGGGGAATAAGTAAGGTTAATGAATGGTGTAGGTTTTGGGAGTAATGGTAGGATTTAGGGTTTATGAGTATAGGGTTTGGGAATAATGGTAGGGTTTAGGGTGTATTGTAAGAAAACGTTTAGGGAGGGGATTATGTATGGGAGGATAAGTTGTAGGGAAACAATGAAGGATGATATGGGATAGCAACAATAATGATTGTATTTGATGGACATCAGCAATTAGGGTTTAATGTTTAGAGAGAAAACACAACCCAAAAATTAATGTAACAACTCTTGTCTACAAGGAAAGTGGTACTACTTACTTGAAAATGGAAGAATTTGTGTGTTTTGCAGCAATTGGATGAATTTTGCAACAATCTGAGGCTCAGATGACAGGTGTGTAGCTATTTCCCAGGTGCGTAGCACCTATATTGTGCATAGCACCCGTTAAAAAATACACAGTGGAGAAAGCCCAGGTGCATAGCGTCGATCCTGTGTGTAGCGCCAGGATTAGGTGTGTAGTGCTAGGTAAATTTTCTCCAAAACACAGCAAATTGCTTCTCTTTGCTCACTAACACCTTAAATCGCGATTTTTCTCATAAACTTCAACTTCAAACAATGAATTAACTTGAGAATGAAATGGCTCTTATGTGGCTTGGGCACTTTTTAATTTTTCACTCTACAAAACCCACTTTATAATGTCCTTTGGCTTTTCTCAAATGCTTTTTTTTTTGGATGCTTGGCTATGAACTAATGCTTGATGATATTTGCTTTTGCAATGGAATGTCTTTGGAAATATCAACAGGTGACTAGAGGCAGCATGAGACTTCTTAATTACATATGAGAAATAATGAAATTACATGAAATTTGAAAATAAATACAAATGCTCTATTTTTCACCTCAAACTAGTTTTGTGGTGAAAACTTATTAAATTTGCAAATTGTGATTTTAAAGATTTCCTGATGGTTATTGTCTTCCTCATGTATCTTCTTACCCTTATTGGTCAATGGTTACTGAAAAATTGACATGGTGAAACCCTAATACCTAATGAAACTGAAACCCTAAAACCTAAGAACTATTTGATGAAACAGACTGAAAATGAACCTAGACCTAACCATTGACTGAATCACACATGAAAATGGTCAGCAAATGAGCGTCATGAGGGAAAAATTGGCATGTGACTACCATCAGTTGATCTAATGACCTAATGGGATGCAACTCATTGAGAATGGGACTCCTAATATGAATGAAAAAGAGTGAATTTTGATCACTGATGGTGGTGTGAAGGCGTTGACACTAACATTGGCTCCAATGGGGATGGTAGCTCCTTGGAGGTGCCAAGAACACCATAGACCTAGTAGCCTTATCCATTGGGCATGGAGTCAAAAAAGACTCAAACTAAAATGACACTATGATAATTGACTCAAGACTCAAACTGACTCAAGACTCACAGATTGAAACAAATCACTCAAATTTATAGCCTTCACCATAGGCCCCAAGCTGAAATGAATTGTAACTTTTGAACACTTGTAGTGAAAGGAAAACGGTATATACAATGATCACTTCATGATTTCTGAAATCACCTTAGAAGAAGTAGCGCTTCAGGAGCCTACCGTTGACTGGTCCTCCTGAACAATCTTGTCCATCCATCTCTTTGAGCAGGAATGCATTTTTTCTTCTGTATGTAGCAATCTTATATGGTCCCTTCCATAATTTTTCAAACTTACCATGCATACCTTTATCTTCATTCCTAGCATCCCACAGTAACACCACATCTTCAAGCTGGAATTTATCTGCTTTAGTTTTCCGATCATAGATCTTTTTTATCTTCTCCTACAATCTGAAAGTATTTTGGAAGACTTCCTCCCTTGTCTGCTGCAAATGGATCATCTGATTGATTCTTCGCTGAAAATCATCTTCCTCATTGTCAGCCTCCTGTAAAAGTTTCATAACTGGAACTACAAGGGATGTCAGAAAGACTGTGTCTATGCCATATACTATTTCAAATGGAGACATACCTATAGACTTCTTTTGGCTCACCCTGTCCACCCACAAAGCATTAACTAACTTCTTATGCCAACCATTCTTATTTTTTTCCAACAGCTTCTTGATGATGTTCACCAATGACTTATTGGAGGATTCGGCCAAACCATTACCTTCTGGATAATATGTTGTAGATTGGCGCAAGGTAATCATATACTTGCTGCAAAAGTCAATCATCTTCTTGGATTTGAATGCAGTTGTGTTCTTTGTGATGATTTTACTAGGACAAACAAAACGAGAAAAAATGTTTGATTCCAAAAACTGAATGATTACCGTGTATGTTGCCTATCTGGTCGGGATTGCTTAATCCACTTGGTAAAATAATCAGTTGTTGTTAGGATCCACTTGTGTTGAGCCAATGATGTTAGATGGATCTCCTCGATAAAATCGAGTCCCCACTGCTAAAATGGTGCATTGACTTCAACCGGTTTTAGCAGAAGAGGCAACAACTTTCTTTTCCCCTGAAAGACCTGACATTCATGACAGCTCATGAATGTTTTATAGACATCAGAAAATAAGGTTCGCCAGTATTAACCTACTCTCAAGATTTTGTTTGATGTTGTCTTCCAGAACAAGTGACCACCACAATCACCCTTGTGGAAGTCATTCATCACCTGCTTGGCTTCATCTTCAATTAAACAGTTCAGAAAAACACCTCATGGATCCTTCCAATAAAGGGCATATTCAAAATGCATAATTTAGCAGCTTTAAGTTTGAGAGTTCTACCTTTGGTTTTTGACGTTTCAGGAGGTGGTGATAGGTGCTAAAGTACACACACAATATCTGAATACCAAGGTGACTGAAGGAACATTTCAAACACTTGAATCAGGTAGCTTTCTTCTTCATCTTCGAACATAGCTACAATAAGATTTATATCTAACACATGCAAATTTGATTCTGCCATCAACCTCGCCAGGCCTTATCCTTTGATCAACTTTGTAGGCTTGATCTCCAGATCATATGCTAACATTGCTACAATCCATTTTCCCCGCCTTCCTTCTAGATCGGTTTGTACCAGCACATCCTTAACTGCTACGTTAGGAATGTATGCTATGATGTGAGAGTGCAGAATATACTCTCGGAAATCCTTCAAAGCTTTAACAAGAGCAAGAGCCTATTTCTCAATTAGGTTGTACTGCAAAGATGCATCTCTAATTGTCCTGCTGAAGAATGCAATGGGCTTTTCTAGTTGATCTCTCTTTTGCATTAAAACTACTGCCATGGTATGCTCAGATGCAAAAGAGAATAAAATGAAATCTTGTGTATAATCAGGACTAATAAAAATTGGGCCTATATATAAAGCATACTTTACCAAATTAAATGATTTCATAGCATCCTCCATCCATTTTTCCATTCTATCCTTCTTTAACATATTAGTAATTTCTCTCAAATGCTCAGCTAGATTGGGTACAAACCTTCATAGGAAATTCATCTTACTGTTGAATGCTTGTTATCTACTTCTTGTTCCTGGGAAAATCTATCTGTTGAATTGCTTCTACTCTTGAAGCATCAATGCGTATTCCTTCCTTTGAGATAATCTGGCCAAGCAGCTTCCCCTCATCCATAGAAAAGAGACTTTTCTTTGGATTGAGCGATATCCCAAATTTCTGACATCGCTGAAACACAATTCTCAAATGGTGAAGATGCTCATAATCTGAATTTAAAAACATTGTCAAATCATCTAAATACACAAATAAAAACACATCCTTTTCATTGGAAAAAGCGATGTCCATTGCACGCTGAAATGTGGCTCCAACATTTTTCAATCCAAATGGCATTTTAGCATAATGAAATTTTCCCTAAGAGGTGGTGAATGAAGTCTTATCTCTATCATCTTCATGCACTAAAATTTTATTATACTTGGAATATCTATCGACAAGTGACATGCATGATGATCCAACCACTCTCTAGAGGATATGATCCATCTTCTGCAGCGAGTAATTGTCCTTCAATGACACTTTATTCGGATTCTGGAAATCGATACACAATTTTATCTCTCCATTCTTCTTTCTCACAAGAACAAGATTAGAAATCCAATCAGAGGATCTAAGCAGGATAATTATACCAGCTTTGTATATTCTGTTTACCTCTTTTTCAATGGACGGAAGCAACTTGGGATTGATTCTTCTCAGCTTCTATCAAAACGGCTTCTGATTTGGCTTGATGGGAATAGTGTGATGAATTATATCTTTGTTATACACCTTTAGATCTAAATAATCCCAAGCAAACACATCAGCAAATTCAGATAACAATATAACATATTTAGACTTTACCTCAAGAGGCAAAGTCTTCGACAATTTCACAAACTTGGGCTTCTCGATTGTTCCAAGATTCACATCCTCAACACTTTTGTCTATTGGCACCAAGCTTCGCTTCCTAGCCACATCATCTTGATCAAAAAGTTCTTCTAAAGGTATGAGGCCTTTTGGTATAATGTTGTCTTTCAGTTGCAATATTTCCATCTGATTCACCTCTATTTCTGGTTCTTCATCATCATAATCACAACCTATAGAAGCATCCTTGTAGTTTCCTTCATTCTGCAAGAAATTAATGATCTCCTTATCGTCCCAAAACAACTACCAATACCTTAAATTGTCTGGAATAGCTGGGCAGTGCTTGACATGTATTTCGAATTTGTTATTGACATTCATTGGAATCTTCAAATTACTTGCAGTAGTAGCAAGTGAATCTACAATAACATTTTGAGCATGAGGTACGGCTGTCAAGGTATAATCTGGAAACATCCTTAAGATATCTAAAACTGCATTTTGGTATGCCCTCATCCCTGGATGTTTGGCTTGATATTCGCCCATAACTTGTTTGATTATCAACTCGGAATCTCCATAGACTGATATCCTTTTTGCATTCAACTTTTTGAGAATTTTCAAACGTACAATTAGCGCTTCATATTCAACCTCATTGTTAGAACAGTCAAAGGCCAATTTATACAAACAAATTCTAACATTACTAGGGACTTTATTTGACTGGAAAACAGGGTTGCGAATCCAAATCCCTATGCCAGCACCATCCTTACCTACATCTCCATCAAAATCCATGCTCCATAAGCCTGCTTCTTCTTCTAAGTGCTGAAATTTTGTTTCATCCTCTTTTTTACCTCGACTGATCTCTTCAATTTGTTGTTGTTCATTACCTTTCTACTGTTGTCGAAATGCAGACTGCTCGGAGGTACTTCCAATTTCTTGTCTTTCTTGGTCAAGGACTGCTCTAAAAAATTTTGAAATCTCTAGCACATCTTCTACTTCAACTAACTGACTATCAATATCATTCAAACCACTATCGAAATATAATACAAATGACTTTAAATCTGTATGTACAGCATTAATTGGATGATTAAGTGATTTCTCCTTGTTGGTGATCATGTACTTCATTTTCTTCTCCCTATATAATTTTCTCAATTGACCAAACATGGGAACAGTAGCATAGGAGAAATCTAGTTGTAAAGTCCCTTTAAGCTTTGCACCCCATGATCTAGACAAAAGCATACCAAACCATGGCGGAATGTCTGCAAAAACCACATCCATGAGAACATTCTTTGCCAAAATTTGGTCTAAAGACACCACCAAGTCTTTGATAAGACCAATACAATGGACTCTACCCAAATCAAAGGAATATAGGTCATGGTACTTTCAAGTAATGTCAAGGCCCAGTTTCTCCATAATGGATTTTGGCATCAAATTATGGGAAGCTCCGGATCAAACATGGCATTGTGGAGGACATACTTGTGCAATCTAAGGCTTATATAAAATGGAGGAACTTCACTATCCTCAAATTGACCTTCTAAAGCAACGCCAAAAATGAGCTTAGGGTGATCATCTTCTACATTGACCATATCAGATAAAGGATCTATGTTCAAAATTTTGGACACTTGATTCTTATAACTGTTGTTCTTCATCAACTCAGTCAAAGGAATTGAAACTTTTAAATTAGCAATCTCATTTTATAAACTAAAAGCTGAAAATTTATCTACCTCTTTGACTGGAGGATCCTTCCTTTCAAGCTTTTCCTTTGTTGCACTTTGCTGATTGGTCTTCTCATTTATAGATGATACTTTGTTGGAAGTTGGATCAGCTGGTTCCTTCCCTTTCTTCTGAATATTCGAGGAGTCACTTTTAGGTTGCGCTTCCTTCCTCTTTTGAACTAGGCTGATTGGTACATCTCTACTTCTCAATGAATATTGTTTCTGTTTTGCTATCAATGCATTCATATATCCCCTATGATAATCATCCGACTCATCCTCTAAAACTCCTTCATTTGCTAGTAAATAATCTTCATCCTTTTGAACATTAGGGATCTCTGAACATTCTTCATCTTCCATGAGATAGATAGGTAAACCATCAATAGTAAAGAAATGATTTTCCTCCACTACTGGATCATCATCATCTTCACTATCCATTCCATGTGCATAGTTTTGTTGCAAAGGAGTTTTGACTTGCTGCTGCAATGACTGATCTTGTGCCTTCTGCTCCTTTTGTTTAATCCTGAACTGAGATTGTTGTTGTCCTTTGAGGTTTTGATTTCTGATTGTGGTTTCAGACTTGTCTGCAATTGTTAATCAATCAAACATCTTCTCAATTTTTCGGAGTATATGATCTGCCTTAACATCTGAGGATGAAGCTTCTTCCTTTATAGTTACCTTCTTTTCACTCTTCATCCTTGCTCTTTTGGCCAGCAAATTTGCCTCTACACTCACTGCATTCTTTTGAATATCCTCAAGTGTGGCAGGATCTCTTTCTCTCAACTAATATGTCATATCAGCATCGAAGCCATCGGGAAATTTGATGAATGCTAACCCCATTGGTGCCTCAATTTCAGCTAGAATAGCATTATAAACTATATTGAACCTTACACAGTAATCTTGGACACTTTTACCTACATTCCTTTTAATATTTTCATACTCAAATAGAATTTGGAGAGGATTTTTCTGTACCTCCCATTGGTCTAGGAATTGTCTATGGAGAACTGGCAAAGTATTGATAGATCTCGCTGGTAATGCTATGAACCAATTTCGAACCTCGCCTCCAAAGATCTGTACAAATAAACTCATGGACACATTTTCATCATCTACCTCATGAAGATCAAAGAAGTCGTTCATCCTATCAACATGTTGTTGCGCTATGATACTTTGAGTGGCATCGAACAGAGGTATCTTACTTTGGTAATCAATAGGCATGTCATCCAAATTCTGAGGTAGAATGACATATCTGGCATCCATGACTCGAGGTGGATTTGAAACTAGTATTGGAGAAACAGGGGCAGTTGATATGACAGAGGTGATGGGTGTTTGAGGGACACTGATAGGTTGATGAGGGAGTGATGGTATGAATGGAGACGATGGATGATTCTCTGAAATATGAGGAAATGATGAGGATGCAACAAATGTTGAAGCTCAATCAGAGAGCTCAGGAATTCGATAAATGGTGACGGATGACTGAGGAGAGTTTTGAAGATTTTTGTTACTTATCAAGTTGGCTCATTGGATTTCAAGTTATCTAGTGAATTCTAGGTCTACGACTATGTCCAACAATTCACTATCAAATGTGGTTCTAAACAGGGAGAGACCAAAGTATTCATCAAAAGGAATATCTTCAAGGAACAACCACTCTACCGGGCACGAATGAGATCTAAAAACCGATCTAAGACTTGATACACTTTCTTTTCTGAGTATCTAAGGGATAATATTATGATTTTCAAATATGGGAGGAGGATCAAGATCAGGATTGGACTTGGTGTATCTTCTTGAAGCCAATGTGTTCAAAGTTCTCAAAGGTTTGATATTGCTTTACAAATTTCCACTTTTCAGCCTACTGAATTCTAAACTTTATCATCCAAAATTTCAGAACTTCTCAATTGTACTAGGGTGATTTGTCTTTCATCCCCAGTATGGTCACCACTATGTTAGAGCCTAGATCGGCCTTAGGCTGAAGGGAGGCAATCTTAGGATAACCACAAACCAAGCTTAACCTGGTAGCTAGCCCTACCAGGTCAGGAGAGGGCTCTCTCCTTGTCAATCTCAGTTGAGATGACTGAATTAAATATGGCTTTTAGGCTAGGTATAGTAGCTCTAGGATTTTTGGTTGATTTTGAAGGTTTTGTTACTGGATCAAATGGAGCAGGCAGTTTTGGGTCCGGGAAATCAAGTCAGGAATGCAAGGTGTTTTGTGGGGCGAGGTAAGTAGGTGTTGAGTGAGATGGTAGGTCTAAGACTTGTGAGGAGATGAGGATGGCATGCAAGGATCATGAGTCCTCTTCAAACAGCTGAAAACATCAAAAACTAAATGTATTCCCAAGGTAGAGCATTGTTACCAATGTATTCTACCTATCTATCTTGATTTCATTTAGTTAAGAAGAATGAAATAGATTTTGGCACATATAACACAAGATAAAAACTAATGACAGAAGGAGAAACAAAGCAAAAACACATTACCACAATAATCCCACAAAAATAGTTGCAAATCCTGGTTTATTTCCTTGCCAAACTATTGTAGAGATGTACAATGTAGCTCAAAGCATCCACAAGAGCCCAACCTTTACAAATGAGGAAGAAAATACATAATATAGACATGAAAACCACCTATGCTAACCATCAGAGGTCGAATCCAAGAGATAAGGGCCTGTTTCAACCATATCTAAACTAGGAACAAGAACATAGGCAGTGGAACAGCTTGTCTCTAAAACCATGGAAACTGATTCATTCACCCCCAAACCACTTCAAAATGATGAATCTACCTTATAAGGTAATTTTACATTTACATTTACACAACATAGCATCATTTGTAATCATAAATCTATCCAAAATGATAGAAAAGTCAACTTGTACAAAAACTAGGCGAAATTTGGATTTTTGAGCAAACTGGTTCTATGCGTAGCGCCACCTGTCCTATGTGTAGCACCAATTTGTGGCTAATTTTTGAAGTCTTTCCCTTAGAAAAATTGAGCCCAAGATAGCTCGTTGGAAAGGTCTACCTGTCTAGTTTCTGGAAAATCTTGCAATTTTTAATTTGGAGGTCATTTACCGCCTCAAAAGTGGAATCTCCCAAGACTACTTCTTGTGTGTCCAAAAAGGGGTAGAGAGGTGATTTTTTGATGGTTTTTTGACCTTTAGGTGACCAAGATTTACTCCAAAATTGCTGAAACTTTCAAGGATTGATGTATTCATCATGCTGAATCTTAATATACAATCCATTCCTCCAAAAAATTTCCCAGTCAAAAGCATAGCGCCGGTGGTGCTACGCACCTATTGCAATTTCCTGTGTTGAAAATATTCAAAATTTGAAAATGATAAAATTTCACCGAAACTTGCCCAGATTTGGCACAAAGCTCCATCATTATTTACTTTGATGGGATAGTGAGGCCTCAGCCAAGATTTTTAGCTTTTCATGCTCCTTTTTGCTCCTGAAGGCCTTCCTCAACCTTGCCTTAAGTTTCCACATCCTTATATTGCATATTTTGTTCTGGGTCATATAGTAATAGACCATGTGACAAAGCATATTCTTTTCTTTATTGGCCTTCTCAATAAGCTTTTCAAGGTGAATGCTAACCCTTTCAAGCCAATTTTCCCAATCATTCTCAATCTCTTTCTCAATGGAGGTCATCTTGACCTTTGCCTTCTTTTCCTTTTGCTGGTTCTCCTTCGTCATTTTCAACTCCATGAGGACTTGCTTGTCAGTCAATTGCTTGTTTTCTTACTCAAGATAATTGATGATCCACTTTTCCCTTTCTAAATTGACTGACAAGGCTTGTATATCAGCCTCTTTCTCCTTGATGATCATGTCTTTAGTAATATTTGTACCTTGAGTCTCCAAATCAATGACATCAACTCCTTATGTCTCCTCATGATCAACTAGGTCAAAGTCCCTCTCTTGCCCATCACTAGGATCCTTTTCATGCAATTTTCCCTTGCCTTTACCTTTTCTCTTGCTATGCTGCCCAACCTATACCTGTTTAGTTGAAGATGAAGGCAAATCCCCTTCCACTCCTTGTGCAAATAGCATTTTCCTGTGGCTTATAGATGAAGGCGAGACCCATTCCACTCCTTGTGGAGATAATACTCACCTGGCAGCTGCAAAAAGTTTCCTAGTGCCTCTCTCATAGGTCATAAACACTGGCACTCCCACAGCTTCTGTCTCTTGGGCCTCTTGCTGTCTTGATGTTCCACCTTCTTCATGAGGCACTGATGCAAATACTTGAGGGCTTTTAAACACTTCATGAGAAATGAAGGTCTCCCATGGTATATTAAATAGGTTCAACTGATGTAAGACAATGATTTTAATCATAGAGAAGTGGTAGATGTTGGTTAGTTGTTGGGGGTATGATTTCTTCTTTACAATAAATTCCCTCTTCTCTATGTTTCTGAATATGAAGTAGGGGATATTCATAATCCTCACCCTAGTGAAATGCATCAGCAATCTAATGTGGTAGGCATACAGTCTAGAGAACCTACCTTCACAAGTAAAATACTTGAAGATGATCTTCATTAATGGAGAAAACAAGTTCTCTAAGAACTTAAAGGGGAATACTCTGTTGATTTTATTATGATATTTGACCTTAATGTAAGGCTCATAGTACTCCCTGTCGATGTACTAACCTTTGTTCCACTTTTCACCCACATTTGGAATACATGTAGCCTCTAAATTGATAGTTGGTGACAAAGTGAATGTGACTACAATAAGGTTTACCTCATTGTTATCCTCCAAATGTGTCACAAACAACCTTGCCAATTCATGATGGGATTTTACCCTTTCCACCATCTCACAAAAACTGAAACATGATTGATGTCTGAAACAAGAAAGGGCAAATGGGCAGGCTTGAAGCTCTTTCAAACTGGTGGGCTCCTCTCTGATATGTTTTCCTCCCTTATGAGGTCTTCTACCCTGAGTGTCTCTCTCTGGAGCTATCACTATGTGTCTCTTCCTCCATTTCATACTCACTATCCCTCTCCATTATTGTATTGTTGTTTGTCTTTATGGTAAATGAGGAGTGATGGATTGTTGAGTAAGGGTATGATGAGTATGAAGAGATTTTAGATAGGAAAGTTAGTGAGGGTGCACAAGAATGGGATAGGGGTGTGGCGAATAAGTAAGGTTAATGAATGGCGTAGGGTTTGGGAGTAATGGTAGGGTTTAGGGTTTATGAGTATAGGGTTTTGGAATAATGGTAGGGTTTAGGGTGTATTGTAAGAAAAAGTTTAGGGAGGGGATTATGTATGGGAGGATGAGTTGTAGAGAAACAATGAAGGATGATATGGGACAGTAGCAATAATGATTGTATTTGATGGACAGCAGCAATTAGGGTTTAATGTTTAGAGAGATAACACAACCCAAAAATTAATGTAACAACTCTTGTCTGCAAGGAAAGTGGTACTACTTACTTGCAAAGGGAAGAATTTGGGTGTTTTGCAGCAATTGGATGAATTTTGCAGCAATCTGAGGGTCAGATGACAAGTGCGTATCACACTTCCTAGGTGCGTAGTGCCTATCCTATGCATAGCGCTTATTCAAAAATTCACATTGGAGAAAGCCCAAGTGTGTAGCACAGGAATTAGGTGCATAGCGTCAGGCAATTTTTCTCCAAAACATAGCAAACTGCTTCTCTTTGCTCACTAACACCTTAAATCGTGATTTTGCTCATAAACTTCAACTTCAAACAATGAATTAACTTGAGAATGAAATGGCTTTTATGTGGCTTGGGCACTTTTTAGTTTTTCACTCTACAAAACCCACTTTATAATGTCCTTTGGCTTTTTTCAAATGCTCTATTTTTTGGATGCTTGGCTTTTTTGCTTAAAATTGATGAACTAATGCTTGATGATCTTTGCTTTTGCAGTGGCATGTCTTTGGAAATATCAACAGGTGACCAGAAGCAGCATGAGACTTCTTAATTACATATGAGAAATAATGAAATTACATGAAATTTGAAAATAAATACAAATGCTTTGTTTTTCACCTCAAACTAGTTTTGAGGTGAAAAACTTATTAAATTTACAAACTATGATTTTAAAGCTTTCCTGATGGTTATTGTCTTCCTCATGTATCTGCTTACCCTTATTGGTCAATGGTTACTGAAAAATTTACATGGTGAAACCCTAATACCTAATGAAATTGAAACCCTAAGACCTAAGACCTATTTGATGAAATAGACTGAAAATGAGCCTGGACCTAACCATTGACTAAATCACACATGAAAGTGGTCAACAGATAAGTGTCATGAGGGAAAAACTAGAATGTGACTACCATCAATTGATCCAATGACCTAATGGGATGCAACTCATTGAGAATGGGACTACTAATATGAATGAAAAAGAGTGAACTTTGATCGCTGATGGCAATGTGAAGGCACTAACACTAACAGATCAGACGTTAGTCGAAGACAAGTAGCAACAGCAAAGGGATGAAGGTCAAACAGGAGGAAGAGGATGTGGCCCTAGCATTTGAGGGAAAGCAGGAAAAGCGGAAGAAGAAAGATCTCTCCAAGATCAAGTGCTTCCGTTGCGGGGAGCTGGGTCACTATGTGACCCAGTTTCCAAGGAAGAAGAGTAAGGGAGAGTCTTCCGAGACTAAGGTAGTGCCAACACGGGAAGAGAAGGAAGTTTTGACAGACAAAAATTGTGCCATGAGTGCACACACTCCACTTGAGCGGAAATGGGGATACATCGAGCTGTAGTGAAGGGGACTACAGGTGATGAGGGGTAGGATCCTTGAGGTACCTAGCCTCTTGCATTAGACCTTTCTATGGGAGCCCCGACGAGGAGTAGCAGGATTGGTTGAGTGGGTAGAGAGGGATGCGGATGTAGCGGGAGATAGAGCTACAGTGCAGGACTCGTGAGACAGTGTAAAGCTAGCAGGTCGCAGCAATGTCAGGGGAACATGTGTGTTGCACCAGTGCAGGAAGGCACAGAGAGGTGTGCCTTTGTGCAAGACGCAAGGAGTTATTGCAGCAGCGCAGAGGTCAGAGAGAGGGAGCACTTGTCAGTGACAAAGGGAGCTTCAGAATCATAGGGTGTTTCTAGCCCAATAGGGAGGTTAGTTACTTACTTCTCAGTAATTGAATTATAGTGCAGCAATCGGCAGCATGATTCAACATGATGAGAGGAGGTGCAGTGTAGATGCAGTGATGGGAGGAAGGACTAGCAACAACGCGGATGCAGCAGTGGTAGTTGCGAGAACCATGGGTAGCAGTACAGGATGTACCAGTGCAGAGGATGTTGGGTAGGATGGCCTAGCACCATCACAGTTACCGATGCTAGATGATCAAAGTAATACTCAGTGAGGAGTATTGCTAGAGCATAGTCCTCACTAAGAGGGAGTGTTGATTTGGGGTAGCATCAGATGTGCTCTAGCCACGAAATTTGGTGGAGAGGTTGGGGAACATGAGATATCCAATACCCAAAAAGGGTTTTGGAATATTCTAAAGGAAAATAAAATATTAATGTGTATTCATATGAATCTATGTTAGAGTGGTCCAAAATACATGGATCAAGCTAGATCTAATCTTAGACATTGATTAGGGACTTAATCTCATTTTTTGATATGTCAACAGGAAAACTATAAGAGGAGGCTTGAGGGTCACTTAGAGAATACACCAAAGTCATTCTATTCTCTAGAGCAAGGTTTGCTAAGAGATATAGAATCAGTGATCGGAGAGTAGCTGAGGGGCATTGAGTACAAAGAGACAGAGAGGCAGAAATAGTGTCGGGATAGCAGTAGAGCATCCATAGAGAGAGACGTGGGAGCAGCCAATGCTCATGCAGAGGCAACTAAGTGCTGCATAGAGCACCAGAGGGGCCAACATAGCTGATGTAGAGGCTCAGAGAGCTGAAACAGGGCCTCTTGGGGCTAATACAGTGCCAGTGTTGGGCTAAGAGAGGCTGACGTTGTCCAGATTGGGCAGACACTGGGGTTTCTAGGGCAGATTGGTGCTGAGTAGCTACTAGAAGGATTATACGGGGTTTCAACCCATAGATTTGTCATAAACATAAAGGTATTACTCCTAAGGAAATTCTCTATTGGGTAGGCCAATTACGGTGCCCAGATTGTACTTTGAAACTGCTTAATAAATCAAACCCTCAGATAGCTTCACCAATTTTCCCAAAATGGGTTTTCCAGGGACATTAGTCCAAAAATAACAGTGTCATTTGTGTGCTTATTTCTGTTTCCTTCAGTTGATGATCCACAATGTGTTGAGCATGTATTTGTGCTTATTTTTAGTATTTACATGGTAAATAACTTGTTAATTAATCAAAACAAGTAGGAAGGAATAAATTAGAAAGTACATGGAGGGTTTCTAACTGTTAGACTTAGAAACGTCAACATATATATAGTGACCTCACCTCATAACTGTCGAGAAATTCAAACATGTCTGATCTAAAAACAATATGAATCTCAGAGTGAAGAAGTTAAGGGTATTACAATGAATAAGGAATGTGACCAGAGGTGCGTAATTGTCTTAAGGGTTCTCAGGCTAAGTCTGTCATCTAAGAAAAGGATTGAAGTTTTTTCTAAGATAGTGGAACCTATAATTAAGCGTTATATCAAGCATTGAATGATGATAGAAGAAGACTGAATAGAGAGGAAATCGTGGATGGAAATAAGAGATTAGTAAATGCTAAGAACTATGTCTAAGACTCTCCTAGTGACAGTGCAATAACAGTGTGAAGAAGAAATGAAGTGATACAGTGTGAAGGAGGAAGATAGTGAAGGCCGAGGAGTTCAAGAGATAGTGACAAGTTTCTTGAAGAAGAATTGAGTCAAGTATTTTTTCAAGAGTCTTGGTATTCATCAATAAAAGAATCTATAAGAAGAGATTGAACGGTTTTCTTCTCAAGAGAAGAGGTTTTTCCCTGGCTTGGAACTTACATCTTGTGTACTTTTCTTTTGTTGATCTCCTTGTTTGGTAGTTGGTTGATGATTGAAGAACACACTATAATAATATGAAGAGGAAGATAATTCTGAAAAGTAAAAAGACATCTCAAGCAATTATCATTTTCAGAAGAATCATTAATGTAATTTGCCTTAGATTCTTCTACAAGTCTAACTTAGGAAAAGTGGTAAATTAAAGTTAATAAATTTAAGAATGTTTGAGATTTCTCTAGAAAATTCTATTAATGAATGATAATTGATCTTAGCCATCCATGGATATTAAATCAAGGTTGTTGAGACTCCAATAATAGATTATTACAGCAGGTCATAGGGATAAAAGATTGTATCAATGTGACCAATAATGAGAAAGGAAGATCGAGCTACAAAGTTTGTAGTTTTCAATGAGGGCACAATTTTATCTAGGGAAGGAGAGTAGCAGGGGTTTGGAGTAGGGAGAGTCTCTAGAGAAATTCTCAGGAGGTTTTTATAGTTTCCAAAGGAGGAAAATGGAGACCAAACTATCTAGCATGGAGGTCATATTTCACAGTCCAATTTTCCAGGAGAGGGATCAATTTAGTTGCTAGTGTCTGGATCAAGTCTCGAGTGGCATAGCGAATTATTTCTAGAGGTAGATACACACAGGACATCTCATATATATGTGTTATGGAAGAAGTATGAATTTCTCCAATAAGAAGTGTGCATTTCTAGTACAACTGATCAAATTATCTAGGATGTGTGAGTTTCCCAGAGAGCCCAAATCGAGTTGTTTTGAGGGAAAATACATTCTCATTATATTTTATGGTTGGGATAAATCAGCGAAGTTGAATCTAGAAGGGACAATAATTATAATTCTCTATATTTGTTGCACAATAAAATAAACTCTCATTTTTTTGTCGACTTTCCCTTTGAGGTTTTTCAGAGACTATTGTCCAAAACAAATAGTGTCATTATTTTGTGTTTGTGCATCTGTTTTCTTAGCTCTTATTTTATTTTTGAGACAATATTTTATTGTGAAGAATTGCAATGTGATTTATTTGATATTTGTTGCTAATAATTAGCATTGATAAATAAATTTCATAAGCTAGTAGAATAATACTCAGTTACTACACTTCAAGAAATTTTCACACATGTGTCATTGAAAAACTATCCATTTGGTCACCCAAAAGGGTCCTTTATACTTTTTATCGATCATGTTAATAGCATGCTATGATAGCAACACGACCACATAATCCAAGACATGTCTTCATGGAATCCTTACATGATGTCCAAAAATCCATTATATCCAGATTTAGGGGATATCCAAGTGCACCTAAATATACACCATTGCAATTCTTCCATGACCCTCATATCCCTAGACTCCCTTATGCACATTCAAAGATATTCGACCCTAGCCCACATCTAAGGCTTCACAAATTAACACCTTTCCCTCACCCATAAATGCCTTGGATAGTAGATACATCCTCCACTTAGAGTCAATATAGCCTTGAGCTAATAAACCTTCCTATGGATCCCACCTCAAATATCCTATCCTCTTCCAAAATCTAGACTCTTTCACATGTGGACCTCATGCTTATAATCCTCCAAGAAGGCCCCGTTTTAGATAAATTATCCAACCAAATATATATCCAACTCCACTACCCCCATATTTCTATACCAGTTGAAAAGGTATCGAAGTCCTCCACCCCTAGATACAAGGCCCTTATGATAGCTCATCCAAACCCAAATTCAATCTAATTTTCACAATACTTAGAAATTATTAACAACTTCAAGGGACTTTCCCAAGGTTCTCCTTGAATCTGAGCATCACTAACAACACCCATTCTATAGGAATGAAACCCTCATCCAAACACTAATATTCCAAGTATTATACATAGTTATAATACAACCAATGGACCTATCAACACGCTTATTACCATGCATTGAAACAAGCTAAGTCATAGCTAACAATACCCTGTAAATTCAAATACACCAGCATCATATTGAACCACAACATGGATCACATCAACACTATCAGATCCATTGATATATCATACATTTCCACGAACACAGATAACACAAAATATGTTCCACCACATCTTCGTGAAGGAGAAAAAACTAACTCGAAATGCAAAGAATGAAATATGGCAAGTGCAAATGCTGTGCCAAAAAATGGGACCCTAAACATAGGCGTGCTAAAGGAAAGGAGACCAAGAATCTATATAAATGTGAAGCAACTAATCATTCAGATAGTGATGAATCAAACGTAGAAGAAATCGAATATTCCCCATAATTTTCTCTAGATCCAGATGATGAGAGAATTCTGCAAGTATCATTATCGACTATGACAGGTATATCATAGTCCCATAAATTAAAATTAAAAGGACATATCAAGAAGAAAAATGTAATGGTTTTTATCGATACCAGTAGAACCCACAATTTTTTGGACTCAACCATGGTGAAAAGGCTCAAAAGTTCCACATTTCCCATGCCCAACATGAAGGTTATGGTAGACGATGGTAAGAAATTTGAAAAGGTAGAGAAATGCCACAAAGTCAAATTGCAGATTAAAGACTATAATCTAGAATATCTGTTTTACATGGTACCATTAGGAGGAGTGGATGTAGTCTTAGGTATCCAATGAATTCAAACCCTAGGTACTTACTCTGCCAACCATCAAAATCAATTTATAAAATTTAAATGGAAAGGGTAGAAATACAATTTATATGGGTTCTAGCCACCTAAGAACCAAGTTGTATCATCATCATAGATAATGAAAATGATTCGAAAGGGTGCACTGGCTTATGTAGTACAATGTCATCAATTAGAAATATTAACTTTGAATCTAGTCAACACAGAAGCACTAGAAGTCCAAGAGATAATGCAAAAACACGAAAAAGTATTCCAAGACCTTCCAATGAAGATGCCTCCTCAAAGAGAAATCGAGCATACAATAGAATTCAAATAAGGATCAAATCCCATCAACATCAAACCGTATCGATATCCACATCATCAAAAAACTAAAATTGAGAGATTAGTCCAAGATATTTTAAAGTGTGGCATCATCACAAAAAGTAAAATTTTGTATGCAGCTCCAGTTGTATTAGTTTGAAAGAAAGATGGATCGTTCAGATTATGTGTCGATTATCAAGGACTAAACAAAATAACAATTAAAAACAATTTTCCAATTCCTTTTATCAATGAAATTTTGGATGAACTACATGGCGCTAAATACTTTTCAAAATTAGACTTAAGGTCAAGGTATTACCAAATCAAAATAAGGTTGGAAGACGTAGAAAAAATTGCATTCCAAACACATGAAGGTCATTATGAGTTTAAAGTAATTCCTTTTGGTTTAACCAATACCAGCAACATTCCAAGCTACTATGAATGAGCTACCTGATACATATCTAAGGAAGTGTGTTAATATTCTTTGATGACATTCTAATTTACAGTAAAACATGGAAGGAGCACCTACAACATTTGGAACAAGTTATTATTGTATTAGCAAAACATCAGTTCTATGCCAAGAAGTCTAAATGTACTTTTGGAATGAAGAAGTAGAATATCTCAGACATATAATATCCAAGGAAGGAGTAAAAGTGGATCCTAATAAGATCAAGGCTATAAGGGAATGGCCCAAACCAGTTAATATCTCCAAGCTAAGAGGATTCTTAGGATTGACCGAGTATTATCAAAGATTTATTAAAAACTATGCCCACATAAATGCACCCCCATCGAATCTTCTAAAGAAGAACTTGATGGAATGATGATGAATAAAAGTGTTTTGAAGACTTGAAGGAAGTTATGTCTAATGCCTCTGTAATGGCAACTCTAGACTTCTCAAAACCATTTGTAATTGAATGTGATGCTTCAAGTTTTGGCATAGGAGCAATACTAATGCAAGATGGCCACCTAATCGCATTTGAAAGTAGGAAGCTCAATAAGAAATAAAGTCTCAAGTCTACATATAGCAAGGAAATGCTTTCTATTATGCACACATTAGCCAAATGGAGACAATATCTCTTAGGAAGTAAATTCTTAATATGATCAGATCATAATAGTCTTCAACATTTCCTCTAGCAGAAAATGTTGTCTACAGAACAACAAAAATGGATAGAAAAAATTACTACCTTTGACATGGATATATTACACAAGAAAGAGAAAGATAACATAGTAGCAAATGCTTTGTTGAGGAAAGAGGAAGAACCATCGTTACTTGAGATTTCCGTGGTTGTTCCCGAATGGCTTAACGAGATTCGAAGTGAATATGAAAAAGATCTAGAAACAAGTGTTATAATCAATAATCTTCCTCGAAATTCAAAATTTCAATGGAAGAATGATATTCTGTGGTGTAAAGGAAGAATTTATTTGAATGCAAATTCCAAATTTAAGACCAAGGTTCTCAAAAAGTCACAAGATTCATTGTCATCCGGACATGTAGGATTCTTTAAAACCTACTATAACACACGCCAGTCATTCTTTTAGAAGGGAATGAGTAATGATATTCAAAAATATGTAGCAAAATGTGATAAATGCTAGAGGAATAAAAATGAAAATATTATGACACCTAAACTACTTCATCCCTTAAACATCCTAAATCAGAAATGGGAAGAAATATCAATGAACTTTATTGAAGGTTTACCTGAGTCTGATGGTGAGGACAAAATTCTTGTAGTAATTGATAGACTCACCAAGTATGCTCACTTTATTGCAATGAGGAAATCAGACTCAAAAAAAAAAATGTTGAGATATTTTGCAAAAATTATTACAAATTACATGGATTTCCCAAGTTCATTATGAGAGATAAAGATGCGAAATTTAAGGGTAGTTTTTGGAAGGAATTCTTCAAACATATAGCAACCTACCTCAACATGAGTTCATCTTACCATCCTCAAACGGATGGCTAAACAGAGGTTGTCAATAAATGTTTAGAATCCTACTTATGTTGTTATGCCACAAACAAACAAAATAAGTGGGTTCAGTGGTTAGATCTCGCTGAATGGTGGTACAATTCCACTTACCACACATCAGTGAAAATGACTCCATTTCAAGCTTTATAAAGATACGAACCTCCAAAATGGAAGGACTTTTCTATCATCGAGATGAAGCTTCCAACTGTTAAAATCCAACTAGAAGAAACCCAAAATTCATCCAAACTCTAAAAGAAAATCTAAATAATGCAAGGAATCATATGAAGCAACAAGCTTACCGAAATAGAATTGAGAGAGAATTTGAAGTTGGAGATTGGGTATTTGTTAAACTCCAACCTTACAAGCAGTTGTCCTTAAAACAAAGGGGAAAGAACAAATTGGCACCAAGGTTTTATGGACCCTACCAGATCAACAAAAAGATCAGGATACAGTTTAAGCCTTCCCAATAAAAGTCGGGTTCACAACATTTTCCACGTATCATGCCTTAAAAGGGAACTTGATGAACATTAATCAGCATAAACAACACTTCTAACTTTAGATGACAAAGGAAGGGTTATTCTAGAACTATAAGGTATCATATCCATCGGGAAAAAGAAGTTGTGATCATGAGTAATCAAAGAATACCTTATCAATTGGAAGGACTTACCAGAAGAAGAAGCTTCTTGGGAGACAGAAGAGTTTCGTTAACAACACCCATCGTTACGTATGCTTTGAGGAAAAAGCATATTTTCAAGAGGGGGGCAATGTTATGTAGAATTTAATCTATAACTATTATTTAATTAGGCAAAAGGCATGATCAAAGATCATGCCCATTCACCAAGAGGCACCTAGGGTTGTATTTAAGTCAGGGCCTCCCACATTGTAAATCATCCAAGTTTATCAATAAAATATATACATTTTTTGTCTAATCCTGAGTTTTTTTATTGCACTCTCTCATAAGGAAATACTTTTATGGGTTTTCCCATAGGGGTTTTTCCCTGGCCTCAGGCCTAATTTTTATGTCTCTTGTCTCATTGTCTCATGGTTATTTCCTACTACTCTTTCATGTTTATTAGTTTATGTTTTTCTTTTGTATAGCTACTTAATGATATTAAATGAATACTATGTGGAACTAATACTAACTAATCATTGGAAGTAGTTATCTATTGAAAAAAAAAAAAAATCTAGCTTGTCCCCAAATCAACATAGTATCTGACCTGAAAAATTAAAGAGCGGTCATGAAAAAGGGAATATAAATTTACTCTTGTTTCTGGGCCAAATTACTGTAGTACATTCTTGTTTCTAGACCAATATTCTAAAGAGGTCATGTTTTGTCGCAAGGTTCTTTATGGCAACATGCAAGTTCTATGAGTTTTTTGACATCATCTATATGATTCATGTGAGCTTATATCTATCACTATTTTTCTATTCATGGGTGTCCTTGAGAATTAAAGGAATTTTGAGGTCTAAAATGGGACTCCTAAGGAAATTATAAAATAATAGTGTAAATAATAAAATAAGATTAGATTACATCATCAAATTTTAAAGGGAAAAAAGAAAAAACTATTTTTTCAACTCGTATTTTCAACTTACCTCCCTATGGGTTTACTCAAATTTCAAGCAGCAACACTTATTGGATGTAGAATTTGATTTCTCATCCAATGAGTACTCATGTTTCATACTTTCGCTGAACCTTGCTACATGAAAAGTGAGAAATACATGAAAAATGTTATGGCAAACACGTTTTTTCATGTATTTCTCATTTTTCATGTAGTAGGGTCCATCGAAAGTATGCAACAGGGGTACTTCTTAGATGAGGAATCAAATTTTGTATCCAATGAGTACTCCCACTCAAAATTTGAGTAAAACCTTATGGAAATAAGTTGAAAATACGAGTTGAAAAAGTAGTTTTATTATTTTATTATTATTTTAAATTTTTACTTTTTTACTCCAAAAATGGTGAATCATCCCCCATGGTTGACACCATCATCTTGAATCCTATCGGTTCTTATAAATTTTATTTTGGTTGCACATTTTTCTTAGGAGACCCATTTTAGACCTCAAAATTCCCCTAATGGCATTGGTCTCTGACATTTTTACTCCAACTTATGCAAGCATCTCTATGGCACGTATTTGAGCTACTTGAGACATTAATTCATTGTGAAGTTCATGTGATCCTAAGACACCTTATCACTATGAATGATCTTTGTATGTGAGGTTTTGTGGATGGTTGTATCCAATTTATGCAAGCTCTATGGCACCTTTTTGACATATCCTTCTATGAAGATTCGTGCCTTACTCCTACAAAAGTCTTTATCTGAGTTACAGTGATAGTATTATCTTTGTAATATTATTATTTTATAAATGTTATCCAATGTGATTTGAGCTCAGTAATAAGATTTATTGTTTTTCGATGCATACATTTTATGTTGATTTGAGACTAAATCTTCAAGTTATAATTAAAATGTTAGATGATCTGAAGTCTACATATTAGTCCAAGAAATATGATTTGAGCTCCTTATGATCGTAGAAGCCTAAGCCTAAGACCAAAACTTTGTAAAATGGCAGTCAAGGCCATTGGACAAATGATACAAAGGGACCAATATCCTTGAACAAGAAAAAAGGGCATAATTTTTCAAGTGTAAAAATTATTATTCAAAATATTCTCACAGTGCGAGTTAAAGTTCTGAGCATAATCCCTATTGTTAGGGTCCTATATTAATAGGATTCATAATTTTGAATTGTCTATCGTTGATATTGTAATATTGTACATACTTTTGCTTTCTGCAAAATGTTTTCCATATTGAAAATTAAAAGATGTAAAGAGGGTACGTCCTAAAAGAAATATCAAAGGAAAAATAGAATAAGAAAAGATCAAAAAAGTGAAAATATATGAACCCCAAACAAACAAAAAATAGATCATGAAAGTGTGCAAGTCTAAGTGCCACTACTTTTAACTTTACTGTACAAAATAATGGTTGTGTGCAACTCGATATAAATGCCACAACACATGATAGTCAAATTTTTTAATCTTGAGTAGTTCATGCTTTAAATTTCATGTTTATAGATAGACAATAAAGATCTAGCTAAACTGTTTAATCTTGGCAGATCGGTAGTTAGGTAGAGAAATAAAATGTGCTCATAAGCTCAATCTGAGCCATTGGAAGATATAAGGTTAGAATTAGATAGTTTACTTTTCAAAAGAAAAAGGAAATAAAGAGTCTGCTAGTCTAAATGCACCCAGTAAAGTGAAGAAAAAATGTTAGGGTAAGTAAAGGGTAAGTAGAAGAAAGGTTGCAGAAGTACAAAGTTGATTGAAGCAAAAACACATTATGCTTAATCCTATGTTTCAGTGTGTAGGTGCAGTTATGAAAGTGAAAGGATGTTCAAAAGTTTATTTGGCTAACTTCCTCTCATTTCATTTCACCCCCCACTACATACTTACTAATTGCCCCATTATCCCATCATTTCCTAAGAATATACCCTTTTTCCTTCATTTTCACCCTTACTCCTTGGTTTCACACATTTCCCTAGCAATTTACCCTCCAAACTCATTCCCCTACCCAAAAACCACTTTTCCCTAGTGTGAAATCCATTCCCCTTTGAAGAAACCACTTTCCCCTTATTAATTTCCCTACTTTGCCTAAAAACCCTTATCCTAAGTTTAAATCGCCCCGCCCCCCAGCATTACTTTATTAACTCCCCATTCCTATATTTCCCGACATAATCCTTTTAATCCCATAAAACCTCTTTACTCTAAGTTTTCTCTCCCTTCCACTTTATTTAATTAACTTTGCAAGCTCACATTTTCCCCAACTTAAAACCCGTCTAACCCACCACCCTGGTGCAGTTAACAATCTGTCACATTTAACCCTGGTCCCACTCCATAACCTATTCATGATATTTTAATCCCCACTTATTGATTAAATAATTACAAATCAATTGTAATTAATCCCCCGAGCCCCGCAGATCTCTGCCCGATTTCCCTTCGTGCGGCTCCACCGTGCGACAACCGTCTAATTTACCACCCCTAGAGTTGACAATGTGCATCCATATCATGTTGATTCCTTTGCCTACCTTTACCCGCTCGAGAGCACGCAAAATCAGTGGTTTTGCTTGAGCCCCTTTCGGTTATGTAGCAGCTCCATGTGAATTCACGTGCTTTCAAGAAAATACCACCCGATGGCCAAAAGCGGTGCGATGAGCCTTCATACCGCCTCCCCGTTAAATATGAAACTATCACTATTGAAATTTCACGGCAAATTCTAACTGTTGTCGGTTAAAATGCTGAAGATGCTCATTTTCACCCTTTTCGCTCATTCGCTCTGTGAGAGCTTCCTAAGCCTTCCTACGCAACCCTGAGCCTCTGCAACCAAATTTGACCACCAGCTACCTATCGAACACACTTCGGACGCCCAATTTAGCCATCTAGTGCACAATTGAAGTCATAGTACCCTCTGCAACTACCATTGAAACCAGTTGCAGCCTATACCACCATTTCCAGGTATTTTGACAAAAAACTAGAACGACCCTCTCAAAATTAAAAATATTCAGTGAGTTCAAACATTAAAATGACTGAATTTAATTAATTTTCCCTATAATGAGAGTATTTCCACCCTTAATACCTAAACCCCTCTTTTCCGACCTACAAACTGCCTTTTCACTCCACCAAACTTGTTCAGGATTCACTTCTACAGTTTGTGCAAGCCCAATTCACACCTTTCCTGATAAAATGGTTGCCCAGACCTCTCTGGATGTCAAACCTGTATCAACCCGTCACCTGGACATTGACCATTTGGCCCTAGAAGATAGGGATTTCCAAATAAAAGACACTGCAACTCCAGCCCTCCTTCTGAATCTACACTATTGGTGTAAGGACAGATTTTTGAACCATATAGTGACATCAACCTCTCGGAATCCAATTTACCCAAATACACATTCCCAGAAGTTCAGCCTTTCACAGATATTGTACATTATTGTCATGCCCGTTATGTCCCTAGCCAAAGGGTTATTCCTGACCCAAACCAAGAGTTGTTATTCACCCTTACACCTGAGTCAATTAACCAAATGCTACAAATCCAATCTAGCCCTAATCATATTCCTCTATCCAATGGAACCTATTGAACTTGTACCTCACATTAGACCAGGTGAGAATCAAGAAAATCTTCCAGAATTTTATCATTGAAGACCGCCATACTCCTATAGATACCCCACCCTATGCTGCCACCATTTTCTCATAAACTAGTAGACACATAATCACCATGCTCTCATGCATCCTAATATACACTTTATATGAGCATGTGGATGAGGTCATCCTAGCCTTCCTATCCATTTTCACTCTAGGAAAGCCCCCTGCTATCATGCATGATTATGCTCAGTTCATTGCAGACAGAATAAATGAACAATTCACCACACTGCCCACTGAAAGAGTTTTCAAATACTCTTCAGTGTTGTTTTATATGTTTTTGTATTACGAATCAGATAAGTTCCCTGTGAGCATCTAGAAGTTTGACACCAGGGGAAAGGAGAGATCAGTGGTCTACTGGACACACTTGATCCAGAAGTTTTCCATAGCATTCACCTACAAAGACTTCATAGACTTCTTTGTTTACCCAGTCATGAAGATGTTGATTTCTGATACTCAGCCTAGAATCAGCCAAGACATCAAGAGATTGCTGCAATTGGCAAAGAATAGCAAGGTGGGAGACTGGTACCTCTACCAGAACCACACTAAGATCAGAGTCTATGGTTGCTAGTTAGCCCATTATAAATTGACAAAATACCTCCCTATGAGGATATTTTCCCTTGAATATTTCAGAAAAATCATCAATTCTGATGAGGTCCACTTCCTATCTGCTAGGAAGAAAACCTAGTTCAATATCAAAAGACAATTGGGCCCATTCATTTGCAACAATAGAGAGGATGGACCAGAAACTTACAGGTTACTACAACAGATAAAATTCAGAAACAACTTCATATGTCAGTATGACCCTCATGGGGTCATAAACAAGTTGAGACTTAAGTTCAAATTGACACCTTACATCCACCACCCAAGACTAGACATTGAACAGTTTGCCAACCAATCTGTGTGGGTGGAGAACACATTCATTGATATGGGCAGCACAGTTGTGGATGTTGAGAAGACACTGATTGATTTAGAAAAGCAATTTGACTAGAACTCTTTCTTGAAGGTTCCAGAAATAGGAGAACCAATGAATTTTCATCCTGTGCTTCAGACCCCAACCAATGAGGAGAAGAATCTTAAAAGGAACAAGGAAGAGGAATCTAGCTCTGTCATGGAGACTACTAATGAGTTGTTTGAGCTAAGAAAGAAGGCCAAGTTGAATCCTATGTCTGAATAGAAGGAGAACATTGAATCAGTGGAACTGACTGACACTGAGACGATGGGGTAGAGAAGTGAAGAAGTAGTTGCATCAGGTGAAACACAGCAAAAATCAACCTCCAACACATATTTGATAGAGAGACAATAGAGTATGGAGGTTTCTTCCTCTGTTAGGCCAACTGATAGGGAAAAGGATATCAAAGACAGATTCAAAGAGATAAAGATGAGGAATGAAAAGTTGAAGGCATAGAAATATTCCCAATACCTCAATATTACACCACCAAACCAGCCCATATTGATGTCAGCCCTTGACATCAAAGCAGGCAAGATATAGGTTCATTTTTGTAGCCCACTATTCAGCAACCAAAGACCTTTGTTGACTATAAAAAGACAAATTTTGAGGTGTTGGCCAAGGATGTTCATCCCATTGATCAGATAGAGTTCCACAAGTAGGCTAGAGAAATGATTTACTCCACCCTCACAGCAAAGGCCATGGATGTCGTTAAGCTGCAAGATTCATTGGATAATGTGACATACCAATACAAATTGGAGGAGGCCTCCTCATAGTCCAAAGACAACAGAATAAATTCCTTGGAGGACTTGGTCATTGAACTAGGCCATGATCCAAGTGATATTAAGGCCACAGAGAAACTAATCAAGAAGAAGAATAAGTACATAGCAGCACTTAAGAAACATCTTAAGCTGCCTCATTCACAACACCCACAGACAAAGGAGGTCCTGGAAAGTTAGAGAAATCATGAAGATATGATCGACCTAGTGCTGCAACTGAATGATCATTTGAAGGAGATGGAGAAATAATTGGATAGCTTGATGTAGCTCAAACAAGCTAGTTTGGATGATGTTCCTACAACTATCATTCCAACAGTTACCATTGTTGTACCTCCTACTTTGGAAGCATCTTTAGCTCCCACTGCTCCAATGGCCACTGAACTACTGAGAACTACATTAGCAACAGGATCGACAACAACAGGCTCCACAGATGATGAGGCAAACTGGCTAGTCAAAGCAATGGAAGAAATGTTCATTCAGACCACTGAGATGAACAAACTTAAGGAGAAAGTCACCAGCCTAGAAACAAACTACAAATTGGCCCAAATCATGCACAGAGAAGAACAGAAGAAGGCCACAAGAATGAATGAAAGAATCAAAAGCCTGGAGAAGGAACTGACACTCAATGAATGTCTAGGTCAGGCTAAGGAACAACTCTGGGCCAATATCATTAACTCTGTCAATGATATCTGGCCATCCATTCAGGTTATTTTTTAATAGATTGATTTGATAAAGCATGCTACAGAAGCCATTCAGAGAGTCAAAGAAGAACTTGGAGATATGCCAGATGAGGCAGCAAGGATCATTAATTTCCTCAACTCCAAGAACAAGTATGAGCTGCAAGAACTAGAGATACCTAACAGGACAGGTACAATTTTGGAAGTTAAAATATCCCTCACTAAGAGAAATTTGATGTTGAACTTGGAGGATATGTGTCAAACCATGCAACTGGCCATTGACAAGTTCATGGTTAAGTTTGAACTTTTGAGGCAAAAGGGATTATGAAATCCCTTAATTATAAATTATAAGCAAATGACACAAGAATATTACATAACAAGATCAGGGAAGTGGCCAATTATCAGGTAAACACTTAATCCATGAAGGGTATACCAACAAGCAAATTATTATACCAAACTTTTGAAAACTTGTTTTACCTCCAACATGAGGTAAAACACCTTTTTTTCAATAAGCCAACTTTTTCCAAGTATATAGAGGCAGATGAGATATACCGAAAAATGCTCAATATTTAATTACCATATGTTGATACATGGGAAAAACTCAATGATTTACCGTAGGAAATACACAGTAAAAAGTAAAAGAGCAGAGTAAAAGGATATTGACAGGTCAGCAAGGTCAAAGTGTATTAGATGAAAGTGTATCAAATGAAACGTCATAAGTAAATATGACATCCAATGTGAAGACCAAACATCCAAGCATCTTAAAGGGCGAAATATCAAAGAATAAAAGACAGCATAACCTAAATAACAGGGACAACAAATAGCAATTCAATAGTTGTCTCTATCTTCTTGCATGAAGATATTTCCTTTTCCTAGATTAGTTCTCAATGTGGTTTGAGATATTTTGTAAATTATTTTTGTATAAATACTTCATAATGTGAAGTACTGAAGGTGGATTGTTATACATTTATAGAGTTATTTTGATCTTAAACCTAAGGGTGATTGTACCACTTTTCAATTCAACAGACTGGAGCAAGTAATAAAAATATTACAATAGAGGATTCATGAGATGAGCTATTGCAGTGAACTATCTTCTTTGTCTGATTTTGTTACCTTCTTATGTGATTCATAAACTTAATTGTTTTCCGAATTTTAATGAATTAACTGGAAATATCACTCAGAATTTGTTTAAGTACATTGTGTTTTGCAGAGTTAGTCATTTATATGTTTTCCTCTGATACCCAGATTTGATAACCCTTAATTGCTCTCCCATACTGGTTGACCTCTTTCACTTCTCTTCATGATCTGGCCTAAGAAACCCTTAGTTGCTCCCTTGATCCAATTGGAAACAATTTCACCTTCAAACCTTTGAGATTTGTTGTAACTCCTCTATCTTTCCCTCTAGACACTGTTTTTAGAACTTAATCCAGTCTTGTTTGTCTAACATTTGACCCCATAGCCCAATGGTAAAAGACAAACCTTTTCACCTAAGTAAGTGATCCCACCACCCAAATTCAAATCAAAAACTCAAGCACAATCATAACTAGCCTAAAATTAATTAACTAAAATAAAGTTTAATTGTAAAGAGAGAGCCCTCTCTGAGATTAGGAAGGCTAGGTCCTAGTCTCCAAAAGTGGTTTGTAGTTACCTCTATCATTTCTTTTTCTAACAACTTTGAATAAATTTTGGATTGATAACATCATTGGCGACCATACTAGCGAACTTTGATCCTCAGTCTCATAAAACTTTAAAGAAACCTTAAATTTCATCTTAAGCCCCTTAAGGTCATTTTCACAAGTTGTTCTTGAAAAGTTTCATAAAAACAGTTAAAAAACTTAGAATTCTAGCTCCTAAGAAGACTCATTGTACCAGGGCCAATCCAGATCCAAACCCTGTTAATATAGTTGATGACCCAAACAAAATTTTAAGAAAACCAAAAAACGAAGAAACTCGGGAAAGTAGTAGCCAGTTAGTTAAAGCAAATTCACTCCCCGAGGAGTTGTCAACTTTAGACAAAATCCATTTTGATTTGTCATTTGACCTCTCATTATTTAGAACTAAATCTGAGAATTCCATCCATGAAATGGTGTTAGACCCTGGGTTTACTCAACTCATTGAATCAAAGAGGGTGATTATCCATCCAAATTTAGATAAATTTGTCTTGGGCGCTTTTGACAAGTTCGAAGCCTTGACCTCTACATTGATAAGAAATATAGATAGTGCTTACCTTCAACAATCTATTGAACTAGCTGCTCTTACTGTTGTTGCCTCTAAAATTTCTGCACAATCCTCACTCACTATAAATACACCTTCTTTTACCATAACCTCACCTATAGTATCCACTACAATCCATTCCCCTAAACTAGTTATTCATCAACCATCCTCACCATCATCTAGTTCATTTCCATCGAGTTCAAGCCCTTCCTCAACTACCAGAACTTTACCCCCTAGTCAAGCCAGAATCCAAGCCATGGCAGACCGATATCCACCTCTGGTTTTACCTGCACAACTCCATGCCATGCCCCAAGATTATCAGAGAAAAATCATTTTGTTTGATGCTATTGGTCAGTACACTGCCCAACAACATGTGAACAAGATCAATGACTATTTTGAGTTGCATGAGATAGATGAATCAAATGTCCAAATGAAGTTGTTTGCCCAAACATTAACTAGAGATGTTAAGAAATGGTTCAAAGCCTTACCCACCCATCATATTGCAGACTTAGCTAATTTTCATAGATTATTGATAGATGGGAGAGAAAGAAAAACCCGTTACAAATACTTTCTGAATATGACAACATTAGAAGAGCTCCTAATGAGTCAGTCCAGGATTAGTGTACTAGGTTCAATAATACCTACAATGCAATCCCAACCAATATTAAGCCTCCACCTGACCTAGCATTAATTAAACTCCTTGATGGTTTTGACACTGACATGTCATACCAGTTAAGGGAAAGAAACCCTGAAACATTAGAACAAATGCAAGGCAATGTTGTTAGTGTAGAGGCCATCCTATTAGCCAAGAAAGCCAGAATGAGAAATGAAAAGAGAGTTGTAATTAAAGAGGATACTTCCACTTCTGATGGAAAGATAGATATTTTAGCAAAGAGTCTAGAGAGAATAATGGATATATTAGAAAACATGGAGAATCAACAACCACCCCCAATAAGAAATCCCAATTTTAGAAAGAACCCTAACACTAGAAAGAATGTTAAACCAAATCAGCAGATTAGGGCCCCCTTCCAAGAAAACTATGCTGAGGGTCCATAGAGCCAAGAAGGAGAGGATGATACCCAAGGAAACTTACTAGAAATAAAATACAAAGATGTTGTTTTTCTTACTCAATAAGAACAGGAGTTGTACATGCTGCAACAGTTACAGTTAGAATCTAGTGAATCCTTTGACTTTAAATAGGGATATGAGTCAGCTATATATGAGGTACACAAACAATATAGCTTAAGAAGTAAATATAACAATGAAGCTCCCATGAAGAGATCAATCCAAACCCAAACTAAGGCAATAACAGAAGCTCATGTCACTAAAAATTTACTAATCCTCCCTAGGGCAACACTAGAGACTTCTACACCAAAAATGATAGATATAACCTCCACTGAAACTCAAACTGAAACAATTATTGAAATCAACCCAAACAAAAGAAATCAAGGCAAAACATCTGAAACACATACTCAAATGCCTAGTATTGAAAAACAAGATAAAAACACACAGACTACATTTGTTAAAGAAGATCTCATCCAAACAAACAAAGCTTATCTCCTTTTCAACATCAAAACTGAAATAGCAAAACTAAAGATATTAGTTCCTTTGACCAAACTAGTAAAGAATGAATCCTATAGATTACAAATAACTAAAACCTTAAATATAGGAGAGGGAGAAGATGTTGTCAATTTGAATGATGATCAACCTGAATTATTGTTTGGCCCTGAGGTGAATGATACTCATCAACAAGAGGGAATCCCTCCTTTCTACATTAGCCTAAACATTCATGACAAAATATTACATAATGTTATGTTAGACTCAGAGGCATCCCATAATTTGATGCCAAAAGCAATCATGGAGAGACTAAACTTAGGTATCACCAGACCATATAAGGACTTATTTTCCTTTGACTCTAGACAAGTTAAATACCTTGGTTTGATCAAGGATTATATGTAACTCTAGTCCAATGCCCAACGAAAAGTATTTTAATGGACATAGTAGTTGCATAAATCCCACCCAAATATGGAATGTTGTTATCTCACTCATGGGGAGAAAAATTGCTAGGATCCTTGTAGTTATATATGTTTAATGCCACCATATTTGTTTTTGGCCAACGAAGGAAAGTATATAGAGAGACCTTGATGAAATAGATGGTGAGTAGTGCTGCAAAAACCACAAAACTTTCCCATATACTCCATGCATTCTGATATGGACTCTTTCATCTTGTACAATTCAAAACATGACAATAATCAAATCACAGCTAAAGAACTAAAATACAAAATAGTTGATAGTGAGAACATTTTTCATGAGTCCCTATGGCATCTAGATTTTGATGGATCTGTGAATAGACTAGGGGCTGGTGCAGGAGTGTGGATCCATAATATGGAGAATAATCATTCTGAGGGACATGCATTCAGATTAAACTTCAAGTGTACAAACAACATGGTAGAGTATGAAGCTCTGATCTTAGGATTACAACTAGTTAGAAAACTCGAAACCAAGAGAGTTTCTATACTTAGAGACTTAGAACTGGTTATTAAAAAGATTAATGGTGAATAATCTGTAAACAATCCTAGACTTAGTCAATATAGGAAGATTGTCCTAGATTCGATTAAAGACCTCCTGGAAACAAACTTTGTTTCCATTCCTAGAAAACAAAACATGCAATCCCATAGTCTTGCCACTTTTGCTAGTACCTGCAAGTTTCCCTTTCAACCCAACCATCAGTACACTACAGAAGTGAGACATAGGTCTGTTATATCAAACAACTTGAAGTATTGGCAGATTTTCTCCCAGGATTCTCAGATTTATAACTTCATGAATGTTGAAGGTGAGTTTCAGAATTGTAAAATAGACACAAACTGTAGAGTAGAAAATAACATAGATAGTGACATAGATGTAAATATTTTAGATATAGCTAAACCTACTAATTTCGCTAGATTAGAAGTAGATAACTTATAAAATGTAGAGATAGAGGAAATAATGAATGATGACCCTGAAATTCTTAATCTTAAAAATAATTTTTTTCCTAAGGGATTAGTTCCCTTAGAGGATTTGTTTGACTCAAACGATGTAGCTAGGAAACCGAAACTAGAGCCTTTGAGAGCAGATATAGAAGAATGTAACATAGGAACAGAGGAAAAACTAAAATTCATTAAAATATCGAAAACCTTACCTCTAGAGGAAAAGGTAAAATACATAAATCTGTTTAAAGAGTTCCAAGATGTATTTTCATGGAGTTATGAAGACTTGAAGTGTTATGACACTAGCATAATCCAACACAAAATACCTCTCAAAGAAGATCATAAGCCTTTTAAACATAAACTTAGGAGGATTAATCCAGTTCTTATGCCATCTATTAAGAAAGAACTTAAAAGAATGTATGATGCTCAAATCATAGCTCCCATTAGATACTCAAATTGGATTTCAAACTTAGTCACTAATAGGAAAAAGACTGGAGAAATCATACTTTGTGTTGATTTCAGAAATTTAAACAAGGTCTCGTTGAAAGACAACTATCCTCTAACAAAAATAGACCATATCCTTCAGAGGGTAGTGGGATCATCTAGGATTTCACTACTTAGATTTAGTTAGATCTTAGTTCAACTAGAGGACCAAGCCAAAACTGCATTTACTACTCCTTAGGGTACCTTCATGTATTTGAAGATGCCTTTTGGATTAATGAATGCAGGAGCAACATTTCAAAGATCTATGGATATAGCTTTTTCCAAGGAGATCCATGACTTCCTAGTAGTATACCAAGATGACATCACTGTTTTTTCTAAATCTAATAATGAAAACCTAGACCACTTGAAAAGCGTTTTCATCAAATGTAGGAAATTTGGGATTTCTCTAAATCCAAAAAAGACACTCTTTGGTTTAAAAGAGGGTAAACTTTTGGGACATATAATATCCAAAGATGAAATTAGAATAGACCCTGCTATAATAGAGGCCATTTTGACCATTGCCCATCCTAGAAACATTAAAGAGTTACAGTCCTTTTTAGGCAAGATAAATTTTCTTAGGAGATTCATTTCAAATTTAGCAGAATTGATTAGAGAACTAAATAACATGTTAAGAAAGGACTCAACACTTAAATGCACAATGGAGGCCAAACAATCCTTTGAAGCCATCAAGGAAGCCTTAACCAAAACTCCAGTCTTTCTAAGTCTTGATTTTCAAAAAGACTTCATAATTTTTGCTTTTGCTTCATAACACACCATTGTAGCAGTCTTGCTGCAAAAGAACAACCAAGGATATGAACAACCAATTTCATTTTTCAGTAAATCCTTAAGAGATGCCACACTCAAATACAATATTATGGAAAAACAAACATTAGCTTTAGTAAAGGCCATCAAAGATTTCAGAGTCTACATTCTGTATTCTCACATCATTGCTTATGTTCCAAACTCAGTAGTTAAGGAAATTTTGACACAAAATGGGCCTGAAGGAAAGAGAGGCAAATGGATTGCCACTATATTGGAATATGACATAGAAATAAAGCCTCCTAAACTTATCAAAGGCCAAGGTTTAGCCAAACTCATGACTGAATCGAACTATCGGGCCCTAGATATTAATTTCATGAGTACCCTTGATGATCAGGAAGAGATGGCGACTCCACAGATCCGTGAACCTTTTACAGATTCATCTTGGTATGCATATTTCATATTTTTATTACTAAACCTATAAGCTCCTCCTAGTTTGACAAGAACTAAAGCTAGATTTTTGAAAATGAAGTCATTAAAGTATTATATCATAAATAATCTTTTGTTTTCGAAAGATAATAGTGGTATTCTTTTGAACTATTTACTAAAAGATGAAGCTGATAAAATTATGCAAGAATTTCATGCAGGGGATTGTGGATGACACTTGTATTGGAAAACTACTACTATCAAAAACCTGAGGGTTGGTTTCTACTGGCCCATTCTTTTTGAAAATGTTAAAAAACATGTGACCTCCTGTCATAAGTGCCAGATATTTGAGGGAAAAAGAAAGCTTTTACCCTTGCCTCTTAAATCAATCTCCACTAAAATGTAATTTCAACAATGGGGGTTAGACTTCATTTGGAGAAATACATCCAGACTCCTCAGCCTAGCATAAGTGGATTTTGACAACCATTGATTATTTTACCAAATGGATAGAAGTCATCCCTTCTAGACAAGCCACAAATATTGTTGTTATCTCCTTCCTAGAAAATAATATCCTGTCAAGATTTGGATGCCCCTAGAAGCTCATTACTAATAATGCATCTGTTATATACCTAGGGGGGATAATATGGGGTACCAAGGGAGGTACCCAAGGTAATAATGTAATAATGGGATGGGCCATAGTAATAAATAAGGTGGTTAACCCATGTCATGTAAGGGACCACAAGTAGTTAATAATAATGTAAGGGGCCCATGGTATTAGTTGATGGTATGAGGAAACCATGGTAATGATGCATGGTATTGTATGTATGAGGCCTATATAGAGGCTAGAGACTCCAATTCAAGAAAGATAGTCAAGGATTATTGTATGTACATGCATATGGCTTGTGGAGTGTTCTCCTTCCTTAAGGAGTGAATGTATGGTGTTGCCCTACCTTAAGGGTTTGATAATAAAGAAGCATTATCATCTATATTCTTGGGTTTATTTATATTTTCATATATTTCTGGGTTAGATCTATAACAAGTGGTATCAGAGCTATAACAAGTGGTATCAAAACTATAACAATTGGTATATAGAGGCTAGAGACTCCAAGTCAAGAAAGATAGTCAAGGATTATTGTATGTACAAGCATATGGCTTGTGGAGTGTTCTCCTTCCTTAATGAGTGAATGTATGGTGTTGCCCTACCTTAAGGGTTTGATAATAAAGAAGCATTATCATCTATATTCTTGGGTTTATTTATATTTTCATATATTTCTGGGTTAGATCTATAACAGCATCTCCCTTTAAATCCAAGAGAATGATAGACTCCTATAACAAATACCACATCACCCTTGGTCACTCCACTGCCTATTACCCTCAAGGTAATGGACTTGCAGAATCCTATAACAAAATCCTGGTCAGTATCATTAAGAAATTATTGGAAGACAACAAAAATACATGGAACAAAAAGTTGGTCAATGCCTTATTGGCAGATAGACTAACTATCAAGAATTCCATTGGCACATCTCCCTATCAGTTAGTATATGGGATGGATGTTGCTTTCCCATCATCTTTGGGAGTTCCAGTGATGAATATCATCCAGGAGTTGCAGGTAGAACCAAATGATGTCCAGAGAAGGATAAATCAGACCATGCACATGCAGCAAACCAAAGAAGAAGTATATGTAAAATCACATGTAATTCAAGACAAAATAAAAAAGGTATTAGATAAAAAGACCAAAGTAGATTATTTTTACATAGGTGATAAACTTCTTAAGTGGGATTCAAGAAGGAAAGACAAAGGCAAACATGGCAAATTTGAATTCTTATGGCAAGGGCCTTATGCCATTTATGGTTACAAGGGTAACAATGCCTTTTCCTTGAGAGAAATAGATGGATTAGATCTACCAGGAGGACTTGTCAATGGTAGAATGTTGAAGCATTACTTTTCTATTGATTAACAATAGTTTCACTTTACTTTGCATCATTGTACATAACATTGCAGAGTGTAGATTGGATTGGACAGTAATCTTTTGAAGTTGAAGCTCGAAAAGAAGGCCCTGAGCTTTAAAGGGTTCACCATCATAAGTATCAATAAGGCAAAAATCATAGAAGAACAGTTTACAAGAAAATTTCAGTCCCAATTCAAAGGCTACTGATATTTAGAGTTCTTGACATTTCACCAGGAAATGCCATCCCCATGTGGAGCCATTGTTAGGGTCCTATATTAATAGGATTCATAATTTTTAATTGTCTATCGTTGATAATGTAATATTGTACATACTTTTTCTTTCTACAAAATGTTTTCCATATTGAAAATTAAAAAATATAAAGAGGGTATGTCCTAAAAGAAATATCAAAGGACAAAAAGAATAAGAAAAGATCAAAAAAGTGAAAATATATGAACCCCAAACAAAAAAACAGATCATGAAAGTGTGCAAGTCTATGTGCCACAACATTTTACTTTACTATACAAAATAATGGTTGTGTGTAGCTTGTCATAAATGCCACAACCCATGATAGTCAAATTGTTTAATCTTCACTAGTTCATGCCTTAAATTTCATGTTTATAGATAGAAAATAAAGATCTAGATAAACTATTTAATCTTGGAAGACCATTAGTTAGGTAGAGAAATAAAATGTGCTCCTAAGCTTAATCTGAGCCATTGGAAGATATAAGGTTAGAATTAGATAGTTTACTTTTCAAAAGAAAAAGGAAAGAAAAGGTATGCTAGTCTAAATGCACCCAATAAAGTGAAGAAAAAATGTTAGGGTAAGTAAAGGGTAAGTAGAAGAAAGGTTGTAGAAGTACAAAGTTGATTGAAGCAAAAGCAAATTTATTATGCTTAATCATATGTTTCAGTGTGCAGGAGCACTTATGAAAGTGAAAGGATGTTCACAAGTTGATTTGGCTAACTTCCCCTCATTCATTTCACCCCCCACTACATACTTACTAATTTCCCCATTATCCCATCATTTCCTAAGAAAATACCATTTTTCCTTCATTTTCGCCCTTGCCCCTTGGTTTCACACATTTCCCTAGCAATTAACCCTCCAAACTCATTCCCCTACCCAAAAACCCCTTTTCCCTAGTGTGAAACTCATTCCTCTTTGAAGAAGCCACTTTCCCCTTATTAATTTCCCTACTTTGCCTAAAAACCCTTATCCTAAGTTTAAACGCCGCCCCCCCACCCCGCATTACTTTACTAACTCCCTATTCCTATATTTACCGACATAATCCCTTCTCCTTTATTTAGTTAACTCCGCAAACTCGCATTTTCACAGACTTAAAACCCATTTAACCCACCACCCTAGTGTGGTTAACAAATCTCATCGCATTTAACCCTGATCCCACTCCATAACCCGTTCATATATTTTAATCCCCATTTATTCATTAAATAATTACAAATCAATTGTAATTAATCCCCCGGGCCCCGCAGATCTCCGCCTGATTTCCTTCCATGCAGCTCCACCGCAAGACAGTCGTCCAATCTACCACTCTCAGATCTGACGGCGCACATCCATATCGCATTGATTCCCTTGCCTACCTTTACCCGCCTGAGAGCATGTGAAATCAGTGGTTTTGCTCAGGCTCCTTTCAGTTATGTGGCAGCTCTAGGGGAATTCGCATGCTTTCAAGAAAATACTGCCTGATGGCCAAAAGCAGTGCGATGAGCCTTGATACCGGCTCCCCACTAAAGCCAAAACCATCACTAGTCATTATGAAATTCCACACCAAATTGTTATCGTTGCTAATTAAAATGCCGAAGACACTCATTTTCACCCTTTTCGCTCATTCACTCTGTGAAAGATTCCTAAGCCTTCCTATGCTACCCTAAGCCTCTGCAACCAAATTTAAATGTCAACTAACTTTCGAACACGCTCCAAACGCCCAATTCAGCCATCCAGTGCACAATTGAAGCCAGAGTACCCTCTGCAGCCACCATTGAAACTAGTTGCAGCCTATACCACCATTTCCAGGTATTTGGAAAAAAACCAAAATGACCCTCTCAAATTTAAAAATGTACAATAAATTCAAACATTAAATTGATTGAATTTAATTAATTTTCCCTAAATTGAGTATTTCCCCCATGAATACCTAAACCCCTCTTTTCCAACCTGCAAACTTCCCTTCCACTCCACCAGATTTGTTCAGGCTTCACTTCTAAAGTATGTGCAAGCCCAATTCACACCTTTCCCCGTAAAATCGCTGCCCAGACCTCTCTGGATGTCAGACCTGTATCAACCCCTCACCTGGACATTGACCATTTGGCCCTAGCAGACAAGGATTTCCAAATAAAAGACAATGCAACTCCAGCCCTCCTTCTAAATCTCCACTGTTGGAGTAAGGACGGATTTTTGAACCATATGGGAATCTAATTTACCCAAATACGCATTCCTAGAAGTTCACCCTTTCCCAAATATTGTACATTATTTTCATGCCTATTATATCCCTGGCCAAAGAGCTATTGTTGCCCCAAACCAAGAGTTGTTATTCACCATTACACTTGAGTCAATTAACCAAATGCTACAAATCCAATATAGCCCTAATCAAATTCTTCTATCCATTGGAAACCTATTGGACATGTACCTCACATTAGACCAGGTGAGAATCAAGCAAATATTCCAAAATTTTATCATTGAAGACCGCCATACTCCTATAGCTACCCCACCCTATGCTGCCACCATTTTCTCAGAAACTGGTAGACACATAATCACCATGCTCTCATGCATCCTAGGATACACTTCAGATGAGCATGTGGATGAGGTCATCCTATCCTTTTTGTCCATTTTCACTCCAGGAAAGCCTCCTACTACCATGTATGATTATGCTCAGTTCATTGCAAATAGAATGCATGAACAGTTCACCAGACTGCCCGCCGAAAGAGTTTATAAATACTCTTCAATGTTGTTTTATATGTTTTTGTATTACCAAATAGATAAGTTCCTTGTGAACATCCAGAAGTTGGATGCTAGGGGAAAGGAGAGATTAGTGGTCTACTAGACACCCTTGGTCCAGAAGTTTTCCACAACATTCACCTACAAAGACTTCATAGACTCCTTTGTGTACCCAGTCATGAACATGTTGACTTCTGATACTCAGCCTAGAATCAACCAACACATCAAGAGAGTGTTGCAATTGGCAAAGAATAGCAAGGTGGGAGACTAGTACATCTATCAAAACCACACTGAGATCAGAGTCTATGGCTGCCAGTTAGCCCCTTATAAATTGCCAAAATACCTCCCTATGAGGATATTTTCCCTTGAATATTTTAGACAAATCATCAATTCTAATGAGGTCAACTTCCTATCTGCTAGGAAGAAAACCCAGTTCAAGATGAAAAACCAATTTGGCCCATTCATTTGCAACAATAGAGAGGTTTTACCAGAGGCCGACAGGTTACTACAACATATGAAATTCAGAAATAGCTTCATATGGCATTATGACCCTCATGGGGTCATAAACATGTTGAGACTTAAGGTCAAATTGGCACCTTACATCCACCACCCAAGACTAGACATTGAACAGTTTTCCAACCAATTTGTGTGGGTGGAGAACACATTCATTGATATGGACAGCAGTTGTGGATGTTGAGAAGGCACTGGTTGATTTAGAAAATCAATTTGACCATAACTCTTTCCTATAGATTCCAGAAATAGGAGAACCAATGAATGTTCATCCTGTGCTTCAGACCCCATCCAATGAGGAGAAGAATCCTAAAAGGAACAGGGAAGAGGCATCTAGCTCTGCCATAGAGACCACTGATGAGTTGTTCGAGCTAAGAAAGAAGGCCAAGTTGAATCTTGGGTCTGAATAGGAGGAGAACATTGAATCAGTGGAAATGACTGACACTGAGACAATGGGGTAGAGAAGTAAAGAAGCAGTTGCATTAGGTGAAACACAACAGCCATCAACCTCCAACACACAGATGATAGAGAGACAACAGAGTATGGAGGTTTCTTTCTTTGTCAATCCAGCTGACAGGGAAAAGGATATCAAAGACATATTCAAAGAGATAAAGCTAAGGAATAAAAAGTTGAAGGCATAGAAATATTCCCAATACCTCAAGCTTACACCACCAAACCGGACCAGATTGATGTCAGCCTTTAACATCAAAGTAGGCAAGATGTGGTGTCACTTTTGCAACCCACTATTCAGTAACTAAAGACCTCTAATGACTATAAAAAGACAAATTTTGAGGTGTTGTCCAGGGATGTTCATCCCATTGATCAAATAGAGTTCCACAAGAAGGCTAGAGAAATGATTTACTCCACCCTCGCAACAAAGGCCATGGATGCCTTTAAGTTGCAAGATTTATTGGATAATGTGACATCCCAATACAAATTGGAGAAGACACCTCACAGGCCAAAGACAACAAAATAAAGTCCTTGGAGGAGTTGGTCATTGAACTGGGCCATGATCCAAGTGATATTAAGGCCACAGAGAAATTAATCAAGAAGAAGAATGAGGACATAGCAGCCCTCAAGAAATATCTTAAGCTTCCTCATTCACAGCACCCATAGACAAAGGAGGTCCTGGAAAGTCAGAGCAATCATGAAGAGATGATGGACCTAGTGTTGCAACTGAATGATCAGTTGAAGGAGACGGAGAAAGAACTGGATAGCTTGATGCATCTTAAACATGCTAGTCTAGATGATGCTCCTACAACTATCATTCCAACAATTACCAATATTGTGCCTTCTACTTTGGAAGCATCTTTAGCTTCCACTACTCCAATGGCCACTGCACTACCGACAACTACATCAGCAACAAGATTGACAACAACAAGCTCCACAGGTGATGAAGCAAACTGGATGGTCAAAGCAATGGAAGAAATGTCCATTCAGACCACTAAGATGAACAGACTTAAGGAGAAAGTCACCAGCCTAGAAACAAACTACAAATTGGCCCAAATCATGCACAAAGAAGAACAGCAGATGACCACAAGAATGACTGAAAGAATCAAAATCTTGGAGAAGGAACTAACACTCAATGAACCCCTAGGTTAGGCTAAGGAACAACTGTGGGCCAATATCATTGACTCTATCAACGATATCTGGCCATCCATTTAGCTTATTTTTTAACAGATTGATTTGATAAATCATGCTACATAATCCATTTAGAGAGTCAAAGAAGAACTTGGAGATATGCTGAATGAGGCAGCAAACAAGAAAAAATGCATCATAAAAGTGTGCAAGTCTAAATGCCACTACTTTTTACTTTACTGTACCAAAAAAAAGATGTGTGCAGCTTGTCATAAATGCCACAACCCATAATAGTCAAATTGTTTAATCTTGACTAGTTCATGCTTTAAATTTCATGTTTATAGATAGAGAATAAAAATCTAGCTAAATTGTTTAATCTTGGCAAATCAGTAGCTAGGTAGAGAAATAAAATGTGCTCATAAGCTTAATCTGAGCCATTGGAAGATATAAGGTTAGAATTAGATAGTTTTCTTTTCAAAAGAAAAAGGAAAGAAAGGGTCTGCTAGTCTAAATGCACCCAATAAAGAGAAGAAAAAATGTTAGGGTAAGTAAAGGGTAAGTAGAAGAAAGGTTGCAGAAGTACAAAGTTGATTGAAGCAAAAACACATTTATTATACTTAATCCTATGTTTTATTGTGCAGGAGCAGTTATGAAAGTGAAAGGATGTTCAAAAGTTGATTTGGCTAAATTCCCCTCATTTCATTTCAGCCCCCACTACATACTTACTAATTTCCCCATTATCCCATCATTTCCTAAGAAAATACCCTTTTTCCTTCATTTTCTCCCTTTGCCCCCTGGTTTCACACATTTCCCTAGAAATTTACCCTCCAAACTCATTCCCCTACCCAAAAACCCCTTTTCCCTGGTGTGAAACCCATTCCCATTTGAAGAAACCACTTTCCCCTTATTAATTTCCCTACTTTGCCTAAAACCCTTATCCTAAGTTTAAATCCCCCTGCCCCCCCACTCCCCCCGCATTACTTTATTAACTCCCCATTCCTATATTTCCCGACATAATACCTTTAATCCCATAAAACACCTTTCCTCTAAATTTTCTCTCCCTTCCGTTTTATTTAATTAACTTTGCAAACTCACATTTCCCCGACTTAAAACCAGTTTAGCCCACCACCCTGGTGCGGTTAACAAATCTGTCGCATTTAACCCTGGTCCCACTCCATCATTCATTCGTTATATTTTAATCCCCATTTATTCATTAAATAATTACAAATCAATTTACTTAATCCCTCGGGCCTCACAAATCTGCGCTTGATTTCCCTCCGTGCAACTCTGTCGCGCGACAGTCGTCTAATCTACCCCAGCCAGATCTAACAACAAGCATTTGTATCATGCTGATTCCCTTGCCTACCTTCACCCGCCCGAGAGCACGCGAAATCAGTGGTTTTTCTCAAGCCCCTTTTGGTTATGTGGCAGCTCCAGGTGAATTCGCGTGCTTTAAGAAAATAACGCCCGATGGCCAAAAGCGGTGCAATGAGCCTTGATACCACCTCCCTGCTAAAGTTGAAACCATCACTATTCATTATGAAATTCGACGCCAACTCACTATTGCCTATTAAAAGATGCTCATTTTCACCCTTTTCGCTCATTCGCTCTGTGAAAGCTTCCTAAGCCTTCCTATGCCACCCTGAGCCTATACAACCAAATCTGACCGTCGGCTACCTTCTGAACACATTCTAGAAGCCCAATTTAGCCATCCAGTGCACAATTGAAGCTAGAGTACCCTCTGCAGCCACCATTGAAACCAGTTATAGCCTATGCCACCATTTCCAGGCATTTGGACAAAAAACCAGAACAACCCTCTCAAATTTAAAAATGTACAGTGAATTCAAATGTTAAATCGGTTCAATTTAATTAATTTTCCCTAAATTGAGAGTATTTCCCCCTTGAATACCTAAACCCCTCTTTTCCGACCTGCAAATTTCCTTTTCACTCCACCAGACATGTTCAGGCTTCACTTCTACAGTTTGTGCAAGCCCAATTCACACATTTCCCCATAAAATGGATGCCCAAACCTCTCTGGATGTAAGAACTGTATCAACCCCTCACCTAGACATTGACCATTTGGCCCTAGCAAACAGGGATTTCCAAATAAATGACAATGCAACTCTAGCCCTCCTTCTAAAGCTCCACTGTTGGAGTACGGATAGATTTTTGAACCATATAGATGACATCAACTTCTTGGAATCCAATTTACCCAAATAAACATTCCTAGAAGGTCACCCTTTCCCAAATATTGTACATTATTGTCATGCATGTTATGTCCCTAGCCAAAGGGCTATTGTTGCCCCAAACCAAGAGTTGTAATTCACCATTACACTTGAGTCAATTAACCAAATGCTACAAATCTAATCTAGCCCTAATCAGATTCCTTTATCCATTGGAAACCTATTGGACTTGTACCTCACATCAGACCAGGTGAGAATCAAGAAAATCTTCCAGATCTTTATCATTGAAGACCGCCATACTCCTATAGATACCCCACCCTATGCTGCCATCATTCTCTCAGAAACTGGCAAACACATAATCACCATGTTCTCATGCATTCTAGGATACACTTCAGATGAGCATGTGGATGAGGTCATCCTAGCCTTCGTATCCATTTTCACTCCATGCAAGCCTCCTGCTATCATGTATGATTATGCTTAGTTCATTGCAAACAGAATGCATGAACATTCACCAGACTACGCACTAAAAGAGCTTTCAAATACTCTTCAGTGTTGTTTTATATGTTTTTGTATTACCAGACAGATAAGTTCCCTGTGAGCATCCAGAAGTTGGACACCAGGGGAAATGAGAGATCAGTGGTCTACTGGACACCCTTGGTCCAGAAGTTTTCCATAGCATTCACCTACAAAGATTTCATAGACTCCTTTGTGTACCCAGTCATGAACATGTTGACTTCTAATACTCAGCCTAGAATTAACCAAGACATCAAGAGAGTGTTGCCATTGGAAAATAATAGCAAGGTCGGAGATTGGTACCTCTACCAGAACCACACTAGGATCAGAGTCTATGGCTACTAGTTAGCCCCTTATAAATTGCCAAAATACCTCCCTATGAGGATATTTTCCCTTGAATATTTCAGACAAATCATCAATTCTGATGAGGTCCACTTCCTATCTGCTAGGAAGAAAACCCAGTTCAAGATGAAAAACCAATTGGGCCCATTCATTTGCAACAATAGAGAGGCTAGACCAAAGGCCGATAGGTTACTACAACAGATGAAATTCAAAAACAGCTTCATATGGCAGTATGACCCTCATGGGGTCATAAACAAGTTGAGACTTAAGGTCAAATTGACACCTTACATCCACCACCCAAGACTAGACATTGAACAGTTTTCCAACCAATCTGAGTGGGTGGAGAACACATTAATTGATATGGACAGCACAATTGTGGACGTTGAGAAGACATTGATTGATTTAGAAAAGAAATTTGACCAAAACTCTTTCCTGCAGATTCTAGAAATAGGAGAACTAATGAATGTTCATCATGTGCTTCAGACTCCAGCCAATGAGGAGAAGAATCCTAAAAGAAACAGGGAAGAGGCATCTAGCTCTGCCATGGAGACTACTGATGAGTTGTTCGAGCTAAGAAAGAAGGCCAAGTTGAATCCTATGTCTGAACGGGAGGAGAACATTGAATCAGTGGAAATGACTGACACTGAGACAATGGGGCAGAGAAGTAAAGAAGCAGTTGCATGAGGTGAAACACAACAACCATCAACCTCCAACACACAGATGATAGAGAGACAATAGAGTATGGAAGTTTCTTCCTTTCTCAGGCCAGCTGACAGGGAAAGGGATATCAAAGACAGATTCCCTCTGATACCGGGATTTCAGACCACTGAGATGAACAGACTTAAGGAGAAAGTCACCAACTAAGAAATAGATGGCCCAAATCATGCACAGAGAAGAACAGTATAAGGCCACAAGAATGACTGAAAGAATCAAAAGCCTGGAGAAGGAACTAACACTCAATGAACCTCTAAGTTAGGCTAAGGAACAACTATGGGCTAATATCATTGACTCTGTCAATGATATCTGGCCATTCATTCATGTTATTTTTGAACAAATTGAATTGATAAAGTAGGCTACAAAATCCATTTAGAGAGTCAAAGAAGAACTTGGAGATGTAGCAAGGATCATTCATTTCCTCACCTCCAAGAACAAGTATGAACTGCAAGAACTAGAGATACCTGACAGGATAGGTACAATTTTGGAAGTCAAAAGAGACCTCACTAAGAGAAATTTGATGTTGAACTTGGAGGATAAGTGTCAAACCATGCAACTGGCCATTGACAGGTTCATGGTTAAATTCAAACTTTTGAGGCAAAAGGGATTACCAAATCCCTTAATTATAAATGATATACTAATGACACAAGAAGATTACAATAAGAAGATTAGAGAAGTGGCCAAAGATCAGGTAAACACTTAATCCATGAAGGGTATATGAACAAGAAAAGTACTATACCAAACTTTTGAAAACATGTTTTATCTCCAGCATGAGGTAAAACACATTTTTGTCAATAAGCCAACTTTTTCTATAGAGAGGCAGATGAGATATACCGAAAAATGCTCAATATCCAATTACCAAATGTTGATACATGGGAAAAACTCAATGATTTATTGCAGGAAAAACACAGTAAAAAGTAAAAGATCACAATAAAAGGATATTGACAGGTCATCAAGGTCAAAGAGTATCAGATGAAAGTGTATCAGAAAAAAGGTCATAAGTAAATATGACATCCAGCGTGAATACCAAATAGCCAAGCAGCTTAAAAGGAAAAAGATCAAAGAATAAAAGACAACATAACCTAAATAACACAGACAGCAAACAACAATTCAATAGTTGTCTCTATCTTCTTGCGTGAAGATATTTCCTTTTCCTATATTAGTTCTCAATGCAGTTTGAGATATTTTGTAAATCTTTTAGTATAAATACTTCATAGTTTGAAGTATTGAATGTGGATTGCTATACATTTGTAGAGTTAAATTTATCTTAAACCTAAGTGTGATTGTACCACTTTTCAAGTCAACTGGAGCAAGTAATAAAAAAATTGCACTAGACAATTCGTGAGATGAGCTATTGTAGTGAAGTATCTTCTTTGTTTGATTTTGTTACCTTCTTATGTGTTTCATAAACTTAATTGTTTTCCAAATTTGAATGAATTATTTGGAAATATCACTCATAATTTGTTAAAGTACATTATATTTTGCATAGTTAGTCATTTATATGTTTTCCTCTGATACCCAGATTTGAGAACACTTAATTGCTCTCCCATCTTGGTTGACCTCTTTCACTTCTCTTCATGATCCGGCCTAGGGAACCCTTAATTTCTCCCTGGATCCAATTGGAAACCATTTCACCTTCAAACCTTTGAGATCTATTGTAACTCCTCTATCTTTTCCTCTAGACACTGTTTTTAAAACTTAATCCAGTCTTTTTTATCTAACATTTGACCCCATAGCCCAATGGTAAAAGACAAACCTTTTCACCTAAGTGATCCCACCACCCAAATTCAAATCAAGGCTTGGTCCTAATCTCTAGAAGTGGTTTGTGGTTACCTCTATCATTTCTTTTTCTGACAACTTTGAAGAAATTTTGGAGTGATAACCCCTGTATAGTCCGAAGGCTGACGTTTTGATGGATTCGACTACTAAAAGATGACAAAAATTACAAATATAAGTTTGTGGTTACCTTTGTGTACTTAGTCTAAATTGTGGTTACCTTTGAGTAATTGATCTGAGTTCTGTGAAAAGTCTGAAGACTAGCTAATCCAAGTAACTATAAGGATCTAATCCTAAGGTACATGTTATGTGAGCGATCATCTACCTCAATAGCATTTAAACCCTACTGTGGCATCTTTGTTATGCAATATCCTATGGTTATTGTGGAATCTTGTGGAACTGGGGCTATATATCAATGGAACCATGCAAAAATTTTTGAAGCATATTTACTAATATTGTTCATCTCTTGCTCAAGTTCTATGGAATCACATATGAAAATTCTATGCATCTCAACTCCCTCTTGGATTGAAAAGCTTGGATCCTTACCTCTCTATGGAATATGAATTACACAAGGAAGAGAGGAGTCTTTTTTTAATTTTTATTTCTATAATCTAATAGAGATCAATCTTATGGAGGGTTGAAGTCTTAACTTGTATGTGTTGGAAAATGTGGCTAGTGTTGGTTTTCATAATGAAAGATAAATTATTTTTTATTGTTTTATCAAGCAGGTTCTTCATGCTTTAGAAGTCAAAAGAGTCAAGAAAATATTAATTTGATTCATGTAGTTTGATATTTGAAAATGAAAGAAATTTGGTTATATTTTAATTTATGAAATGCCTATCAAAATTCCAAGTGATCCCTCTCTCTGTGAAGTCAACTTGTATGGCTCTTGGACAGCCTACTAAACAGTTATATAAAGACTCCCATTCAAGCTCTTTGAAGACACAAGCAACAAATCACAACAGGAATTCAATCTCTACAATTGGAAGAAAGTCGACGCATAGAAGAAGTCTATAAAAGGAAGATGGTGTACTCTTTCATGATCTATACTTGTGATACGAAGTTCTAAAATTATCTAAAGGAGCCAAGATAAAGAGACCACCTGCAGTTGAAGTCTGCAAAATTTGAAGTGTGCAATTAGGGGTCAAAGATTGAAGGTGATTAAATTCTATAACAAGACCAAACCTATGAAGCTTTTATGAAGTATTATGATAGGGTCAATGGTCTACAAGAGTAGTTGTAGTTTTATGACAGATCTGAAATATTTGAAGTAGTCTATAGTTTGTGACAGAGCCTGGACTTTAAATTTACCTAAAGTTTGCATCAATATTGAAGTTGTTTGGAGCCAATATTCTTGACATTTTCAACTAGGTCATGTTGGCATTATGGCACAGGTTTGGAGCTATGGCGCAAGTGTTGTCCTTGATGGCAACACTCTTTGGTAACAGATCTCAGTTCAGGCACTCAGAAAGAAGAAAAATACATATACGCAGGTTCATCTAGACAAAGACGCGTATACACGCGGGTTATACATTACAAAAGCGTGTATATGTTGGAGATCATACTTTTGGTCCATGGCAGTTAGTTCTTGGGATTTGAACCTATGTTTTGGACCATGGCATCTCGTCAGATGTGTTGATCCCTAGTTTTGGGTTCATGGAATTGAAATGTTATGGTTTTGGATCATGGTATTGAGGAAAGCCTAAGACTATAAAACAGGAGGGAGATCATGTGGCAAAGAATTATCTGAATTATTATTGAAGATCTGATAAAGTGCTAGAGCTGGTATATTGGTAATTGGGTTATGATGCAGATCTAGATCTGAATGAAGGAGGAACCTTAGCGCAAAAAGAAGGATAAGTTCTATTGATGGGTCATAATCTTTAAGCTTGAATGATAGTATCTTTGTATTATTTTGATCTGCTAGATGTGGTGCTTGCTTGATGTACAAGTCTGATAATTTGGGTTAATTAATGATTGAATATCTGAAAGAGTGAACTATCCTTTATAGATCTGTACGCAGGTTCAGTGAAGTGAAGGCGTGTATACACGCAAGTTCTGTGAAGTAAAGTAGCGTTTGTTCCATACGCAGAAGTGTATGCACGCTAGTTTCAGGCTGTTGAAATAGTGTATATACTCTAAGTTGTGATCTGGATGCTTCTGTATATTGTTGTTGTGTTCTGGGTTCTGTTTTTTGGTGTGTGGTTTCTGGTACTGTGTTTTGGGTACAATTGTCATAGAAGTATATACTTGATCCAGATCTAATTGGTGAAAAGGAGATTGGTTGATGGAGAAATTCTTGATGATTGATTGATGTTCATGGATCCAGTCTGAAAATTTATGAAACGTGGTCCCTGGAAGAAAGAGAAGGTTGTAGCCTTCTGTAGGCCAGCATCTACATACTAGTATCTTGGCTAATACAAGAGCTAAAGGGTTTGTAGCTCCCTTCCAAGAGAAGCTGGAGAATGAGAGAGGGTTGTAGCTCTCTGCAGAGTTGTAGCCTGCGTACTAGTAAAGGACTGCACCAGTACATTGTAAAAGAAGTTTCTAATTAAAGAAAGATAGAGACGAATTGCAGCAAGTGGTTTTCACCCACATTGGATTTCCACCTTATATCTTGTGTTCTTGTGTGTGATTGTCTTTCTACTCTGTTTTACTGTTTCTGGTTACTGGTTATTTGATTCTGCATCACAGATTATAAATCATCATCAGAAATTTAAAGTAAATTAAAAGATTGCTTTGCATTCGCGAGTTTCCTTCTGCATAGTTGCGTATATACGCGGGTTTAACTAACTGAAGTAGCGTATACAATTTGTTTTTGAAAAAGGAATATTTGACTTGATAATACTGATTCACCACCCCTCTCAATATTATTTCCAACAATTGGTATCAGAGCAGGTCCTTCAGAAGAAGCTTGATCGCTTGAAGGAAGATCTTTCATCATGAGCAACTACGACAGGGAAGCATCAATCAAGCCACCGATCTATGATGGGACAAACTTCGTATATTGGAAGGTAAGAGTTACTGCCTATCTTCAATCCCTTGGTATAGAAGTCTAGGATATCATAGATACAGGGTATACTTTTCCTTCAGCAACTCCTACAAATCCGGCTGAGAAGAAGAAATATGAAACAAACGCAAAGGTTGTCAATACTCTATTAGGGTGCCTATCTCAATCAAAATTTGTCAAGGTAATGCAGTTTAAATCAGTAAAAGAGATATGGGACAAGATTGTTCTAAGCTATGAAGGAGATGACCAGGTAAAACGAGCAAAACTTCAAACCCTCAGGATTCAGTATGAAAATATCAAGATGTATAATGATGAAAGTGTGGATAATTACTTTATTCGTGTAGATGAGATTGTTAATTGTATGAAAAAATTGGGTGAAGAAATAAAAGAGGTTGTTGTGGTTGAAAAATTTCTAAGATATTTATCCTCTAGATTTGAATCTAATGTTTCTGCCATAGAAGAAAAGGAGAATCTACAAAACCTTAAAATGTCACAGCTACACGGAATTATAACTGCTTATGAAATAAGGAAAGGAGGTCCATCAGACAGGAGAGTCGCTGCCTCCAAAGCTTCAGGCAAAGGAGAGTACTATGAGCCAGGACACGTGTCAGAAGAAGAAGAAGAATCAAATTTTGTCAGAAATCTTCAACGGGGCACTGGAAGATTCAGAGGTAAGTTACCGTTCAAATGTTTTGCTTGTGGAAGAGTAGGTCACTATGCTGCCAAATGCCCACATAAGGATAAGATTGACAAGGGGAAGGAACTTGTTAGATGGAACAAGAAACAGAATGCAAACAAGAAAAGCTATTACACTCATGAAGATAGTGATGGACTATAAAATAGCGATGAAGATGGACGAGGTAATCACTATAAACTTTTAATGGCCTTTGAATATGATGATTACATGGATGCTATAGATGTGGAAAGTTTTTATGAAGAGATTTCTAGACTCAAAACATGTTTAGAAGAAAAAAATATGATCATTGATACTCTGCAATTTCAACTTGATGAAAAGGAAAAATCTCTTGAGAAGTTAGAATGTGAAATTGTTTGCCTTAGAAAAGAAATCGAGAAAACAAAGGCCCTTAATCTCAAATTTGTTAAAGGATCTGAAACTCTGGATGAGATTATCAATGTGTAGCGTTCCCCTCTAATCAAGACAGGTCTGGGGTATAATGGTGAAGCATCTCAAGCTTCCACCTCCAAAAGTTATCGTGATGCAGCAAGGAGGAGTGAGCAAAGGCCTATTAGAAATCATCAGGGAAATCAGGGACAGTCTTCCTCAAGAACAAACAAAGACTATCAAGAAAATCGGAGGTATGCTACCTTAAGGACAAATAGAAGCTACAACCAGCCACAGGTAAAATCTTCCCAATTTTCTTCAAGAATGGATGTCAGTAGAAACTACAATCGGTTGGAGGATAGTCACAGGAATTTCTTCAATGGCCAATGTTTCTCTTGCCATAATTTTGGTCACAAAGCAGTTCAGTGTGTTGCCTATAAAACAATCATGACTAGAGAAGCTCAAAAACAAAGAAGTATGCCTGCAATCACAAAGAGGACCTATAACAAATTTTCCGCCCTTGAAAGTGAAATTGAATGTTCTATTTGTAATAATTTTGGTCATGAAGATTCCGATTGCAGGAGTAGGTTTTGGAAGTCAACTCAGAAGGAACAAACCTCAAGTGCCAAAACATGGAGAATGAAGGAACCGCAACCAGAAAGATGTGGGATAGCTTTATATGCAGAAGGACAAGAAAATCAATGGTACATCGACAGGGATGTTCAAAGCATATGACAAGTGATAAAGAAAAACTTGAATCATATACTGCTTTAGAAAAGGGAAAGAAAGTTTCTTTTGGAAATGATACCCCTGCAACCATAAAAGGAAAAGGGATTGCTCAGCTAAAAGAAAAGGTCAAAGCTGGAAATGTTTTGTATGTTGATGGCTTGAAGCATAATCTATTGAGTGTCAGTCAGATGTGCGATAATGGAACCGAGGTAATATTTCGATCAGATGGATGTAGTGTTCGTGATCTTGATACAGGAAGAACAGTAATCAAAGGCAGAAGAACTCCAAATAATCTATACATATTTGAAGAAGGAGAACAACAATGTTATTTGAACAAGAATGATGAACACTGGTTATGGCACCGGAGGTTGGGGCATCTAAGCTTTTCACAAATAAGGAAAGCATGCAAATACCAGGCAGTCCGTGGTCTTCCAGACATCAA
>APFE030417113.1:0-19575 GCA_000404065.3 Pinus taeda
CAAGCCGAAGATCTTGCCAAGGATCAACTATCCCCAATTGATCAATGCACTCGGTATTTAATACCCTCTTTCATGATTTAGTTACCATTAGAAATGTCCCTCTTTATGGATTTTTCCATTTGCCTAGGTCTTATCTAGAAAAGCTCGTCTCTATCTACCATGACGCTTTTCCACATAAAATCTTGTCTTTATCTCTGCCAAAGCTTTTTTGTGTGATGGATATCCAATCCATTCAAACTTACCTAGAATCCTATCTAGAAGATTATCATGAAAGATTCATCTCCATCCCATTCCTCATGGTATTTGGCAAGCATCTCCTCTCTCTCGGCGCTCCACCTTCCAAGTGATTTATTTTTTTAATTTATTTAATAACACATTTTCTTTTCATATTACATTTCACCTAGCTTTCCTTAGCATAGGTTTAGAATAGTTTAACCCACAATGGAGGGTATCAAACCTAGCTTTCCTTAGCTTAGGTTTACAAACATTTAACACACAATGGAGCATTTCACGCCTAGATTTAACTTAGCTTAGGTTTACGATAATGTAGTACACAAGGGAGGGGTGTTACAAACCAAAGTGAGAGAAAGAATAAATGAACTGACCATATCTTGTAATGTATTTATTGTAATTACCACTCATCAATCTCTCAAGAGAGAAGGGAATACCAAGAATAAAATGGTAATAGTGTTGATTGATTGGGGTAGTACCCATAATTGTATTCATTGTAGGATAGCCAAGGGATTGAATTTCTTCCTATATCTAGTAATAGAGTGTCACGTGATGGTTGCAAATGGATGAATCATAAATACCTCTCAAAAGTGCCATAATATCAAGTTATCCATGTGATAATATGTATTGAATAGTCCAATGACTTACATAACAATGGGTGGTGTTGATGTTTTAGTAGGAGTCTAATGGTTATAATATTTGGGTATGATAAAATTTAATTTTCAAGAATTTTTTTTGAATTTTTTTTTTTCGAAGGAAAGGAAGTTAGATTAAGGGGTATTACAGGGAAGCGAGGAAATATAATAATGTCTAATGGCATGACAAAGATTCTAAAGAAATAAAAACGTGGCATAATTCCACGATTATGTTCACTAGAGGTTCAAACAATGAAATCATCTATTTCTATAGACCTCGAAAAAGTCTTGGACAATCATTCTAAGGTTCAAGTAATGGAATATCACATCAAACATCAACAACAAGTTATCTAACTCTTAAATGATACCCTCACTTTGACGCAGAATCGAATGAAACAATAGGCAGATCAACATCAGAGAGAAACAAGTTTTGATCTACGTGACTAGGTATTTTTATGGCTACAACCATACAAACAAATGTCCCTAAAGCAAGCTAAGAACGATAAGAAATTATCGACAAAGTATTACGGTCCTTCCAAGGTGTTGAAAAATATAGGTACCATGGCATACAAATTGGAGTTTCCCACATCTTCTCGAGTGCACCTAATTCTCCATGTTTCATGTTTAAAGAAGGTTATAGGTGAGAAGCTCCCATTTCAAGAAATATTGTGAGAACTTAATGAGGAAGGAAAAATCATGATGGAACTTGAATATTGTCATGGAAACGAGAACCCGACATCTATGAAATAAATTAATTTTATAGTATCTCATAAAGTGGAAGAACTTACCTGCTGAATATTCCACAAGGGAAGAGGATAATTTTATACAGAAGCATCCAAAACTACTCAAGCATTGAGGAAAAGACTTTCTTGGATAAAAAGGGAATGTTATGTCCCTATACTACTAGTGTATCCACTTATTGTTATTAGTGCAACCCCCTTATTGTATTGTTGTGCCCATGTAGTCCTCATATTGTTATTGTTGTGCCCCATAAAAGCCAACCATTGTTATTTTTGTGCCCTGATAATATTATTGTTATGTCGCCTTTGATTATATTTTGACCCCTTAGACTCCTATATAGACAAAGGAGGTCTTCTCTTTTAAATCATCCAAGAATTGTTCATTTGTGTAATGTAAAGGAGGTTTCCCCCTCAAAGAGGCTTATTTTAAAGTCGTTGATCTAACTCTTCTTATATTTTGTGAGTTGGTTTCATAACATTCAAAATATTGTTTCTATGATAACAAATAAGGGAAACAAGGGCTCCAAGATTGCTATAGTTGGGTTTCCTTAATAATTCAATAAGATTGGAAACGTGTCATATGTTAAGGAATTTAGAGCAGATGTGAGTAAGAGTCAAGAAGAAGGAAGTGTTTTCATCTTCCACCTTCTCAATATCACAAATCTGATAGATTCTATCGTCTAATGGAATCTGGGGAGTAGCCCATTGCCTAGTTTCACTTCGAATCTCATGAGAATTACTTTGTATCCTAGCGATGTTTATTTTATTCTTAGTTCTAGTCAACACAAAGAGATAAATATGCTTATCGAGTGTGGGGTTGATCACCTCCTTATAGTATCTTAGATTCCTTTTAACTTCCACCTCCTTATCATTTGACAACTTGTCTTTAAAATTGGAGGTAACAATATATTTGACATTATCCTTGCTTCCCATGATGATCTCCTCCTTAATCCCCCAAAGGTCGAGCCAAGACCAGGCATCCTTATGTCACCCATGCTTAAGGTGAAGGTGGGGGTTTTGACTAAAATTAGAAGCAACCTTTGGGAGCCTCTTAGATTCCATGTTGTAAAGCTTCTTCTTAAACATCATATATCTAAACATAGTTGTACTTTCAATGGGGGAAAGGCCAGATTCGATCAATAGGATAGGTTAGGGGGTATTTCACTTGATCTTGAGGTTGTATGTTATGAATTTCTTTTGATTCATCTCAATCTTTCTACGCGACTCTTTGGATATATTGTAACCCTAAACTGCACATCTGTATAAGAGAATAGAGGTGATGAGAGTCTCAAAGAGGAACATTGTTTACTCCAAATGAAAATATCGACAAACTTATAATTGGTTTCAAGCTCATAATAAGCTATCATGCCTCTCATAATCCTTTTCTCAATGTTATAATTCCAGTTGAGCTAATGACGCATGTCAATACCGAAATATTTATAAGAAGAAACCTGCTCTTAGTTATGTTTATCATAGACGAAACTACCATGGGTGATCTTTTTGGATTTGGTGATCATGAATTTAGTCTTATTAGTATTGAATACCATACCCATATTGGAGCATTAGACATGAAGTGTCTTTAGCTACTTGTCTAGTTAATCATGGATTTTTTCAAGAAGATTGATATCATCAACATCATGGAGAAGAGTAATGATTATACCAGCAAGGATGTTGCCCTTGCAACCTACATTTTCCAGACACTCCTCTAGCTTATTGATGTAAATGCCAAAAGGGGTAGCGGTAGGGGAAACCCTTGCTTAACCCTGATATTGCATTTGATATTTTTAGACCACCCTTCATTGGTCTTAATCTTGGCAATGATAGTCTAATGGAGGTGGATCATTTCAATCCTTAGTTTAGGAAGAGCCATGATCTCTTCAAGTCACTTCGAGAGCTTATCTTGAGCAACAATGTCAAAATATTTTCTAAAGTCCACAAGTCAATAGAAGAGATCAGCTTTACTATTGTGATATTCCTCTGCAATGATCCTCAGAGTGATAGTGTGGTCGATAGTCGAGTGATGTATCCTAAAACTAGTTTCCTATTTAGCTCTTTTACCATGGTTTTCAAGCCAAAGGCTAAGAGTCTTTTCCAGAATGAGCCCATATAGTGGCTAGGATGTGGCTAATCATAATGGTCTTGTAGTTAGAGGGAATATTTTTTCCCCATTTTTAAATATAGGCACAATAAAGTTTTACACCCAAATATTATGGAAGCCATGCTTAATCACCAAATTGAGAAGCTTATGGAGAGGAGGAATGAGGATAGATCTTCCCATTTTAAGGATATCATCTTCTTATCCTTCAATATCTTTATCTTTCACATTAGAAAGCTTATTAATCCTAGACTCAACATCTTCTAGAGAAAATATATCTTCCTTGATAGGAGTGTTTAAGATGGTGCCCATGTTGTCCTTAAAATCATATAACTTCTTAAGATAGTTCTCCCAATTTTCTAAGGGGATAGAATGATTATCTTTAGTTTTATGAACATTCCACCAAAATGTTTTGTGTGCAACTTTAGAAAGGCTGAGAATATGCTCTTGTCTCTTATTGATATATTACTTATTCTTCCTCTTGATGATAACTTTTTATATACTTATATTTTGGAGCCTAATTATTTCATTAAGAGCGTCTCTAATCACTTTCGTGACAATTTTACAATATTTTTGATACCAAGGGTTGGAAGTTATATCATTTTTCTTGTACGAAGTATCATTAGGGAACTTTCTAATGCTAGTTGAAAGGGTAGTAGTAAAATGGTGATAAATTTGATCAATGTTATTATTACAAGTTAGGGAACCTAAATCCCTTTCTAACTCACTTAAGATAAGGTCGACACTATTCTTATTGAAGAAAATGTGTCATTTTCTTTCACTGATCTTCTGCATGTGGGTGGTACGCATAACAAGATTGAGCGATAAAGACAAAGGTGCGTGGTCAGATTCAGTATCATACCCGTTAAGTAGCTTAAATTTTGCAATATAGTTGAGGACATCGGTATCATAAATCGCATAATCCATGATGTTGCTACCCAGACCATGGAAACACATCATGTAATTGGAGAGAGGGCACTTGTTAGTAGTAGTTCTAGCATTAAAGTCCTCAAGAAAAGGGATATTACCTTCATTAATTAGGTTTTAGATATATTTTTCCAAGTTATTGAAAGGGAAATTATTATCCAAGTTATTTTTGTTATAGGATGTAGAGTTGATAGAATTCAAACTGTAGATTGTAAGAAATATCCTATTAGTGTTAAAATCAAAGATCTTGGTCCAAATGTACTCATTGAAGGGGTTGATTTTATGAAGTTAGATGTGAGAGGAACATATGTTTCTTATATAATAGACTATACCACCAAAACCCCTCTTGTAGGATTTCTTATTCAAAGTTGACCAAAGAGTTAATCCATCAAGGTCACGGACACTAGATTCATCATTTTCCAAAGTCTCAACAAAAAGAATAAGATCAATATCACTCAGGATCCAAGTTAGCATAGGACCTTTACACCACGGAAAGCCACAACAATTCCAGAAGAGGATATGGAGTAATGTTATTCCCTATTTATCACTCTATATCACACCAAAACTCTATATCACGCACTCTTATTTGTTCATTTCCATGCATTTTAAACTAGTTCTCCCTTGTGTTTCCATTGTTCTCTCTAACACTCCCTAACACGCATTGACAAACCTTGACAGTTGGTACATCTTTGCATGTCTCTGTGACACTTTAGCATTACTTAGCGCTACCTAGCATACATTGTCACTACCTTCTTACCACACCTAGAACTCACTAACACTCCTTGTCACACACTTGTATTCATTAATTTCCATGCATTTGAAATTAATGCTATGTTATGTTTCCCCTACACTCCCAAACACTCCCTGTCATGCATTGGTGCACCCTGGAACATGACACGTCTTGGAATGTATCCCTCACCTCTAGCATGCTTTGGCACCCCCTCCTTAGCACACCTGGAACTCAGTGACACTTCATGTCACAAACTCTTATTTATTCATTTCCATGCATTAATTTGACCTATTTCTCCGTTTTGTTTCATTTAGAGTCCCTAACAATTCCTAGCATGTGTTGGCACACGTTGGCACTTCTCACATCTTGGTTGTGGGCTACCATCACACTCTAGCATGCCTTAGCACTACCTAGCATACCAGGTCACTCCTTCCTTAGCACACCTAGAAATCATTGACACTCCTCATCACACACTCTTATTCATTCATTTCCATCCATTTTGACCGAGTTCTCCCTTGAGTTTCCCTAACAGTCACTAAATTTTTTTAACATGCATTGGAACACCATGGAATTTGGTACATCTTGGCATGCTTCTCTATGACTCTAGCATGCCTTGGCACTACCTAGAATACCTTGTCACTCCCTCCTTAGTAAACATATAACCCATTAACACTCCCTGTCACACCTCTTATTCATTCATTTCCATGCATTTGAAAATAACGCTCCCTTATGTTTTTGTGACACTCCATAACACTCCCTATAAAGCATTGGCACACCCTAGCACCTAGCACATCTTGGCAAGTTTCTTTAGCCTCTAACATGCCCTAGTACTACTAGCATACCTTATCCCTCCCTCCTCATCACACATGGAAGTCACTAACACTTTGTGTCACAAACACTTATCCACTCATTTTCATCTCAAATCATCCCACTTAAAAAGTTACCAAGATGAGGCTCACATCCAACCATGGACATAAAACAACTAAGCAACACAGTTTACATCTTAGCATGCCATAGCATCTAACACCTCTTAGAATCCTTCGGCACTATGTGGCACATGTACATAGCATGCCCTGCATTCCTTGGCATGCTTTGAAACTCCCTAGAAAACACTAGCACGCCTTGACATGACTCAACACTCTAGAATTCCCTATCACTGCCTAGCATATAACCTTGTCACTCGCTCCTTAACACACCTAGAAGTCACTAACACTCCCTATCACACACTCTTATTCATTCATTTCCATTCATTTTGAGCTTGTGCTCCCTTGATTTTTTGTGACACTCTCTAACACTCCCTAGCACACATTGGCACACCATGGCACCTCGTACATATTGGCATGTCACTGTCGCACTCTACCATTCCATAGAACTACCTAACATAGCTTGTGACTCTATCCTTAGCACACTTAGAACTCACTAAAACTCCCTATCACACATTCTTATTTGTTCATTTCCATGCATTTTGACCTAGTGCTCCATTATGTTTCCCTAGCACTCCCTCGCACGTGTTGGTGACCCTAGAACCTAGCACACCTTGGCATGCCACCCTCACCTCTAGAATTCCTTAGCACTACCTAGCATAACCATTCACTCACTCCTTAGCATAGCTAGAACTCACTAACACTTCCTTTCATAAAATCTTATTCATTCATTTCCATGCATTTTCAATTAGTGCTCCCTTGTGTTTCCTTGGCACTCATGGCTAACACATCCCAGCACGTGATGACACACATTGGCTCCTCACACAGCTTGCTTTCATGTTGCCTTAACAATCTAGCATGCCTTAGCACTGCCTAACATACCTTTTCACTCCCTCCTCAACACACCTAGAACTCGCGCACACTTCATGTCATACTCTTATTCATTCATTTCCATGCATTTTTACCTAGTGCTCCCTTGTGTTTCCTTGGCACTCCCTAACACTCCTTAGCACACATTGGCATACCATAGCACTTGGCATCTCTAGGCACATTTCCTTACCACTCTAGCAAGCCATGACACTGCCTAGCATTCCTTGCAACTCCCAACTTAACACACCTAGAGCTTGTTAACACTCCCTATCAAACACTCTTATTCACTCATTTCTATGCATTTAAAACTAGTGATCCCTTGTTTTTCCTTGGAACTCCCTAACGCTCCCTACTATGTGTTGGCACCACACCCTAACTCCTTTCACATCTTGGCATGTCTTGGCATGCATAACAAATTTTTAAACTATATAAATGAGTTAGAACTTTTTGCCATTCCCTCGAAGACCTTAGCACTATCTATTTGTCATGCCCTCATAGATAGACTTTCTTTTTTTTACAACTCGGAAACCCAACCAAGTCATTGGAAAAATAGTGTTGTGCCCAGCCCAAAGTCTCCATTTTCCTGAAACTACTTTGTTCACCCCTTTATCACAATTGTAGGCTTACCTCCTATGAGTCTTATTCCAAAACTTCTCCTAACACACTTTATCCTTGGGACACTTAGAATTCACTGACATTCCCTTGTGCACACTCTTATTTGTTCACTCCCATGCATTTTGATCTAGTTCTCCCTTGCGATACCTTGGAACTACTTAACACTCCTTGGCATGCATTGACATTGTCTGGAATATGTTATCACACCTTTTCATTCCTTGGAAAACCATGACACTCCTTAGCTATCATGCCCTCACAACCACCCTTACTTCTTTTGGGACTTAGTAACCCAATCAAGGCCTACCTCAACTACAAAAACTTAACCAAGTTATGGTTACTACAACTAGACTATGCCTTTCTCACCTAAGAACTCCCTATAACTCATCTTAGACTACTCATTTCTAACCACAACTTATCCCACTTAACAAGTTACAAAGACAAGGCTCATGTCTAATTATGGTCATAAAAAAACTAAGAAACATATTTTACATGATGACATGTGATAGCACATGGCATGCTTAACAATCCCTTGGCATTATGTGGCATGTGTTAGAATCATCTTCCTTCCTTGGTAGGCTTTAGCACATCCTAGCACAACCTAGCACTCCCTCACATGATGTTGAACTCTAATATGCCTCGACCTAGTGCTCCCTTGTATTTCCCTAGCACTCTGTGACATTGGTTGGCACATCCTAGAACCTAAGACATATTGACATGCTGTCTTGGCCTCTAGCATACCTTAGAACTTCCTAGCATACCTCATCACTTCCTCCTTATCATAATTCGAACTCATTGACACTCCCTATCACACACTCTTATTCATTCATTTCCATGCATTTCGACCTAGTGCTCCCTTGTCTGTCCATAGCACTCCCTAACACTTCTTGGAAATAGAGACATCTTGGCACACCTTAGTAGTTGGAATGTCTAAGCAAGCCTAACATGCCTTTAAACGAGGGTATTTTTTAACGATTTAAATATTTTCCTATATTTTTTAGGCAACTATTTTGGTTTGAAAGCTCATATGTATAGAATGTAGCCAAATATTCAATAAAAATATTTAATTTACTATTAAAATTGGGAATTTTTGGTGAATATCATTCATTTAATCAGATATATGTAAAAAGTAGGAAATTTTCTAATGAAATTGGTGAATATTGTTTTTGAGGAAATGTGCAAAAAAAAGCTGATTTGCAAAATTTCACTCCTAAAACGTTCCCTACTTTGAACTATCTACCATGTGTTTGTACTACGTAACATTCCCTAGCACATGTCTGTACTCCCTAGTTATCATACCCTCATAGATAGCCTTGTTTTATATATGACTTAGGAACCCAACCAATTCATTGTCAAAACATTATTGTGTTGAGCCCAAAGTCTCACTTTGTCTCAAATTGCTCTCCCTAGCTCGCTATTCGAACCACAAAATAACCTCTTGACATTTCTATTTTAAACTTGATGGAGTTGACATAAGCACTAATAGGTAATTCTAGAAAAGAAAATTGATAGAGCTTAAAAAAATTCCATGAAAAATCTATAATATATTCATGAAATGATCTCTACACTTATCGACATATTGAAGTGCAACCATTCATTGGCTTGACATCGATCATGAAAACTTAGACTAAATAAAATTTATTATGTTGGAAAGAATATTTGTTTTAGCATGGAGGAAATGCATTTACTTTTAAAAAAAAATTAAAGAAAATTTCATATTTACATAACAAGTGGTCATTTATTTCCTCTAATTTATAGGTTTGGGATGCAATAGTAATTGAATATTTAGGTCCTTGTGGGTCTCTTATTGAAAAATTTGCTCTAGCTATAACAAAAATTGTAAGATGGTGCTTGGACTCTTTCAATGGTTATTTTGAGGGCATTTGTATGATAAAATTGATTTTATTTGGTAATCATCTAAGAAGTAAAAATAATATTTCGTATGCTTGAAATAATGAAGGTGAAATGGTTATGGGTATTCTCTAGAAAAAGATAGATGATATTAGTAGAAACGAGTAGTATTTTCTAGCTTATTTTTTGTCACACAACTTGTCTTATCAAGCTACACAAAATCATAGAACCATACATTTTAACATCCCTTTGTGCCATAGAGGAAAATTGGTAGTGTATTCATTTTCCAACTATTGTTAGGATGGCTCTAGTTTCCACCACAATCTCCTAATATAATGATCAATGTAGAACTAGGGAAGATTAAAATTTGTGTTGTATGAATGATATATTTTGGGGGGAAATCACACGAAAGGTTTTATTTTCATTCCTATCATGGACACCTTCAAATATGCATTGCCATCCAAGAAAGGATTTATCTCAATTAGAACATATGTTATAAACTCCTTCAAGATGCACTCAAGAAATATACTCTACCCAACAATGTTATTAATTTTCTAATATCAAAATTGGTCTAGTCCTTCTATAATTGTAAGGTCTTTTGCTTGCAACACCACCTCCATCCCAAAATGAAATGTCAAGATTAGTATTGAGAGCTTAGTACCCTACTATGGCTAAGTATACCATATCCTCCTCTATACACTAAGGAATTAATTTAGTAGTATTTAACTACTTAAATTACTATCATGACTTACTCACAAATTCATGTCTTGTGAGGTAGGAATTGTACATTAACATAGCCAAAAAATTCCTAAAAGTAGCATTTCTTTTCCATTTTTCCCAAGAACCAATAAAATAAGCTTTTTTCCTCAAGCACCTCTTCCTAATTCCACCTTCTACCTTTACCAACCCATTTCCAATAATATTTAGCATCCCTAAATAATCTTAGGGAAAATTTAGGGTGAGGGTTAAAAGAATTCAAGTCACTTGAAGGCATTTTGTAAGTTAAACCCTAGCCCCTCACTCATTAAACCCTAATTTAACTCATCTACTATATTTCAAAGATTTAGACAATTATATCCCATTTTTGTATGTTGGCTCTATGATAGACTCAAGCTTAATGAAATGTTTCTAAATTTGTTGTATTGGTGGCAAATGTCCTAATGTATTCCATATTATAGGGGCAAGAAGGTCTCACATAAGACACACAATAATTCCCATTAATAAAGCGCAACATTTAAAAAATTTAGTGGGTATCAAATTTGTTATGATATTATTAGCATCCATTTAAAGTCCAATAGAAGCACTTTGGGCCTCATGAAGCTACATGGGAGATGTGAGATGAGATGTAGGTTATGTATCATTCCTTATTTGCTAGTTGAGCTATATATCTTTGGTATATGTTTTTGGTACATGCTTTCATGATGGTCGGTATATGCACCTATGTATATGGATGTAAATACCACCATAAGCTATGTTATATAGATCTAATAAGTTGTATGGGTGTCATGTCATTATCAAGTTATACTTATTATGTTGTCATGTTCGTTTGGTTCTTAGCACAACGATCATTATAAATAATGCAACAAGCTAAGTTCTAAAGATCCATCGGTAGTATGTTTTTCTTACAATAGCCTTGTTGGTTGTAGGTGCTGTTGAACACCGAGGGCAGTGTTCCCCCAAGGAGGAGGGTTTTGTAACAACCCTCATGAAAATTCCATTTAATAAAAGTTAATAAAGGAAAAATAATCATGGTTGATGGAAGACTTATTCCAAGTTTAATGTTGGGAAAAAGCATTGTGATGGGGAGGAGTGCTAATTAATTAATGGCTAAGGAAATTGGCAAAGGTAATGGCAAATGCTTTGGGAAGGAAAAGTGGAATTTTGGCACATTTATTTATAAAAGGTAGTGGAAATTAGGAGAACACGGAGGTGAAAGGTCACATGTTGCATGTGAGGAGGAAAATGAATGAAAATAATGGAAAATGAAGAAAATAGAGGCCTCATTAATAAAAGGGGTTTTGAGGATCAATTGACAAACTCTTGTTAGTTAAATTTTCGAGCTCTCTCTCTCTATTTTCTCTTCTCATACTCTTGGACACTTAGAGTTTTCTTGGAGAACTCTTATAGGTGTGTGGCATACTTGGAGTTTTGGTGCAAGAAGGCAAACAAAGAGTAGGAAAACATAAGATTCCATCGCCATGAGTAGCAACAATGAATTTTTCTTGCATGTACTCATTTTTATGTATCTTTTCCTCACTAGTTTTGGAATGCATGGCATATGCATGTGGTTTATAGGTCATTATTTGTCATGGTCATGGACGATTCCTTCAATTGACAGTGGATTTTCTGTTTCCATCTCCTAAATATCCATGGTTTTGTGGGCTCATTTCCTTATTTTTCGAGTTGGTTCTCATGTTTCCTTTAGCTTGGGTTGAGTTACTAGTTCCTCAAAGCCCTAGTTGGAAAAATGCTCTCAAAGAGCTGTAACATGTTGGGTTGAGTTACTAGCCGTGTAAGCCTTGCTTGTCGAAATGATCTCGAACCCCTTTGTGGGTTGAGTTACTAGTCCTAGAAGCCTTGGTTGGACAAACACTTTCGAAGCTGAGAGTAAGTTGTGGGTTGAGCTACTATTTTTAGAAGCATGGGTTGGAACAAGCACTCTCGAGCCCTAGAAGGCTTGGGTAGAGACCAATCTCATGATGGTATTGTGATTTTTGATCGCGAGGTGGAATCAATATTTGATGGGTTGAGGTGGTTTGTCCTTTGTAAGCCCTCGATGTTTTTGATCCATTTTTATCTAATAATATCCCACATGCATGCTTGGAATTGGAACGGGGTGACTTGGTGAAGAGAGATTTTGTGCACCCATGTCTATGGTGAGGTGGTTCGTGGAAGTCTCAAACCTTGTTAGCATTTGCATCATTAATATGAGGTTATTTCTCCTTGTTAATTCATGAGTATTATAATGGTTCATATGTGGATTATATGGTTGTTGTTTCCTTGGTATTTTTGTTGTTATTATCTTGGTTATGGACATGTATTATAGCAATGGCTATGTATGGATCCCATTATGTTTTAACTTATAAATGAATGAACAATGTATATATTGCCTAATGGATGAAAGTATAGCTAATGTGTTGAGGCATAAATGTTTGTTAGTGATTTTGAGATGATTATGAGACCCCTATGCCATTTGTGCTCTTTAAACCACTAGATTTCATAATTGTGACATGCTTGACGAAATTCCTATCATGACAACTAGGGTCAAGTCAATTAAATCCTCAAGTAATTGACTTAATATCATTGTTTTGTTGTTATATTGCATTCCTAAATGTGTCATTGAGTTTAGGGTAGTGAACTCTGCTCTCTGAAAAATTGGCTCAAATATCAGTGACACATACACAAAAATGGGCACAAAACTCCCTAGATGCATTCATACCCATGTTCTCCAAGTTTCCAGAGTCTAGTAGGCACATGATTTACCATATCAAGGGAGCTTCAAGGGGTTTAATGGTAAACAAAATCATTGAAATACAAGGTCTAGTTACTTGAGAGGTTGGGAGAGTTCCTAGGAGTACTATTGCTGATGCTAAATGTGTGTACGTGTCATTTCATCCATTCAAGTTCCTTAAGCTATCTTAGGAGTTCCAATTAAATCATAGTAAGATGTGGGATGGGGGTGTTATAGGTTGTTTTTAAATTTAGCTTTAAGAGTTTAACCACTCACTCCCTCTCTCTTAAGAGATCACTTTCTAAAAACAATCTTTACTCTCGATGACTCTAGTTGAAGGGAATATATCCCTTCCATCCATAAACTAATTTGAAAGAAATCATATTTAGAGATGCGTGATAACTTTTATTATATGTAAACTTTACCAATGGTGCCATTTAGTGGGTAGGTACCTTGCATAAATACAAATCATATCTCTAAGGATTTGATTAATTCTTTCAATCTATCAGTCTCTTTGAGGATGTGAGGAAATACTAAAATTTAATTGAGTTTGTGACCCTCTAAAAAGTTCCTTCTAAAAATTTGATGTGAAATTTGCATCTTTGCAAGAAATGATTATTTTTAGTACTCCATAGAGTTTGAATATTTCCCTCATGAATACTTTAGCTAAATTTCCATCTTTAACATACTTGGACACCAATAAAATGGGTTTCTTTACTTATTTTATGAATCCCAACCACCATAGATTCATGTTTCCTTATGGTTCTAGGTAACCCTATTATCAAATCTAAGGAAATAACATCACATTTTCATTCAAGGATAGGCAACTAATTTAATAGTATCTCATGGTGTTGTTGTTTTACATTAGCTTTTTGACACTCAAAACATTTAGTAAAGTACCTTACTACATATGCCTTCATCCTTGGCCAATAAAATTCGTTTGTAAGTGTTGTTATAAGATTTTGGTAACCTGTGTAAGTGAAAAAGCCCTCTTATGATTCTCATCTAGAATCACTTGCTTCAGCCTCTACACATTTGAAATATAAAGTCTACATTTAAATGTGAGCAAACCATAGCCATTTGGAGGATAGTATATTCTCCTTTGGAGAATTTTCATTCCAAATTTTTTCTTATATCTCTCTATATTCTTGATATTCTTAAGTTGTTGCATTAACATGTTTAATGATATCCATTTTGATACTACTACTATTAATTCTACAAATATAATTCATACTTCCACTAAGTGCATTTGATATTTTGTTTTCCTTTCATTTTATATGTTTTATCTCAAAATAAAATTCATTAAGGAATGGCATCCACCTTTCTTGTCTTACATTTAAATTTTGTTGACTAAAAATATATATCAGACTAATATTATTAGTTATTAACATGAATTTCTTAACTAAAAATAATGCCTTCACATTTTTGAAAGCATGAATTAATGTATCTAACTCTAAGTCACAAGGGACATAGTTCTTTTCATGCTCCTTCAATTTTCTAGACTCATAGGGAATAACATAATTGTCTTGCATTAACACTCCTAGCCTCTCTAAATAAGATTTTGTACACACTACTTAGTCTTTATTGGGATCAAAAGTTTTAATTATGGGACCAACAATTAGCAAATATTTTAGTCAATCAAAACTCTCTTGAGTACATATAAATTTAACTTAGTTCTTTTGTTGGGATGTTATTAGATAAGCCAACTTATAAAAGACATTTATGAACCTATGATAATAACATGTGTTTTCCATAAATGATTGAGTATTTTCCAAGTCCCTGGTAACTAACCAATCAAGGACTTATTTGACCTTTTCAAGGTCTACTGCAATTCTTTCTTTAGATATTACATGAACCAAAAACTGAATCTAATTTTGATAAAACTCACATTTACTAAATTTTACATACAAATGATGATCTCTAAGTGTATTTAGCACTATTCTTAATAATTGTTGATGTTTCCAATGTTTTTGAATAAATTATAATATCATCAACGAAGATCTTTACAAATTGATCGAAGTACTTTGTTGAAAATACTATTCATTAAAGAAATAAATGTGGTTGGGGCATGTTGTGTTACTATTTAAAAAATTATTTATAGCAAATAAAATAAATAAACTAAAATCTAATGAATTAAAGGACACAACAGAAATGCAACATTTAAATTGTTTTGCAACAACAAAAAGAAAACATGTACATATGTACATTATATCATAGAAAAAAGTCCCTAAAAATATGACATTGAAGGAAAGCAAGTTCTCATAAAATAAGTACAAATTCTAAAAATATTCACACATATGGATAACTTAGTAATGATTTTTTTTTATTAAAAATATGGATTACAACCTTTTGTCTAGGGAGTTTTTGGGGGTACCATTGGCTAGAATTACATTCTAAGTGTTTATGATGTTAAGGAATATTAAAAAAAACACTTAGAAATCAACAATAAGATAAAACCAGAGCCATCATTGAGTACCAATAAAACAAGTCAATTGTAACCATGCCTACAAGGAGTTACAACTATAGCTCCATAGTCTCAACACACAAACTCACTATTTAATATTCACATTTACACCTCATTCACAATTACAACTTGCTATGAGTAGTAGCTTTGAACAAAGTTGTATGAACATGACTTTGTGAGGTATCAAGAGGAGTAAGTTGGAAAGATCAAAGAGAAAGACACTCCTAAACTCATTAAAACTCTTAGAAGTGTAAGAGCTTAGATAAGAAGTTGTAAAGGAAAAAAATGATAAGATTTTCATGGAACAAGCAAGTAAATGCTATATTGTGGAAAATCCTATTAAAATTACAAGGAAAAAGACAACATAAGGTTGGTGTTATCCATCACTACAAGAACAAGCCTAATAAAACCCATGAGATATCCAAAATTGTAAATTGGATGATAAGAAATGAGAGGGAAGTTAATTAAGATATAGGAGAATACATGCAAACTGAGGAATAAAATTGCTCATCTCTCCAAAAAGAATATAAAGTAGTCTTAACCAATCATTGGACAGTGCAAAGAAGGGGGGATAAAGACTTACATGCAATAATAATTTAAGAAAGCAAGAGTCCCAACCTTTGATGGAGATGTATAGAAAGCATAAGATGTATAGGCTTGGATTTTGGGAACTAAAAATTACTTCAAGCTACATCTGTATGTCAAGAGAATTTGAAGGTGGTTTTTTTTAGTCTAAAAGGAAAGGATGATATATGGTGGGAGGATTTCAAGAATATAAAATGAATCAAGGGGAGAGAGAGAGGTAGCATGGAGATTGTTTGAAAATTACTTTCAAGGGAAGTACTTGTGTGAAAAATATTATGACACTGGAGGGAAGGAGTTCTATAAACACAAACTTTGGTAGATGACACCTGAAGAGTACACCAACAAATTCGTGGAGTTGCTAAGGTATGTACCTTACATTAAGGATCAAAAGACCAAGATCTAGAGGTATGGCACCCCTTCACAACAAGGATATTGAGACAAAATAGAATAAGATGAATCCAACAGGGGAAGGTTGTTCTAAATACTAAACACCTTTATGAATAGTCTAAGCATAATATCTAAGTCTTGGCTAGCTTAAATAAGAAAGGAAAAAGAGGAAGGTAGAGAACCTGACCATATTAGAAAGGAATAGAGGGGGGAAGGTTTAATAACTTCACCAAAAGTGAACAACATCAAAAATTCATAGTTAGTAGAAAGGAGCCTAGTGGTGTTGGATTGTGGAGAAAACTATTAGAGGAGAAATTTCCCCAAGCAACAAAGATTTGGTGCAAAGTTTCACAACATACAAGAGGCATCAACAATGAATGAGGTGGAAGTTAGTATTAGTGATTGATCAAGGTTGGTCTTACCTCACACTAGAGTGAACTTTCTCCTCTAACATCTAGGAGAGGATTAAAGAGAGGCTTACAATAGATAAACATGACCAACATGTGAAGAAGTGTTGGAAGGAACAACCAGATGGGTAAGTAAGTAGAGTTTGAGAAATAAGAGAAAGGAGTATAATGAATAATGTGGTAAAACAGAATCAAGCAGAGGAAAGGAAACAATTGTAAATATATGAGAACATGTCTTTCTCAATTCTAGAGAGATGTCATTAGAGTTGTTCCAACATGTGATGAAGTGTTGGAAGGAACAACCAGATAGATGAGTAAGTTGAGTTTGAGAAGTGAGAGAAAGGAGTATAATGAATAATGTGTTAACATAGAATCAAGATGAGGAAAGGAAACAATTGTAAATATATGAGAATATGTCTTTCTCAATTCTAGAGAGATGTCATTAGAGTTGTTATAAAATTGATAGGAATTGAACATAAGTTTAGAAACATAGCTATAACAAAACTTAATAGTAAATGGTGTGATATTTAGGTTTTCTTTTTCATGAAAAAAGGGGGTTTAAGATCATAAAGAAAAACAATGAGTGAAGGCAAGCAAGAATCCCATGAACACATGGATTAATAGTCAAAATGAGTGTTTGAGAATGTACTGAGCCATTATTTATACCAAGGATTTCATAATTGCGACTAACCAAGAATATTTTGTAAAATTTCTTTACATAATGCTCATAACCAGAAATTTTCATAAAATCCTAAGTAGAAATAGGGATTTGAGCTATTGAGAGCTAGGCAACTAATTTCATTTAGTTTCCAGTAAACTTGAAGAGCCATAAATGAGTACCAAAAATAAAAGTCTACTATAACTAAGCTTGCAAGGAGGTACACCAATAGCTCCATTGTCCCAAAACACAAACTCACTATTTACCACTCACAATTATAGCTAATTTAGAACTACAACTTGCTATGATAAGAGGGTTGGGTAATGTAGTACTTTTATTAGATAAAAGCTTCCAAAATGAATCCAAATCCCAATATCTCCATACAATTACAACTACTCACTATTTTCCATTCACAATGACAACTTGTTATGGTAGTAGACTAGGTAATGTAATACTTTTACTATATAAAAACTTCCAAAATAAACCCAAATCACAATTTTAAAATGCACAATTGCCATGCAAAAACCTTCACAATGGCCTTTGATTTCTCCAACTAAATAAAAATTCCTTACTTCACTATTTACTATTTTGCATTTAGAACTGAGAGTGACGCCAAGCCACATCATACTCAACACATTCAAAAATAACATACAAACATCAGATTAATCAAGTTTAAAACGATAATCTATCATTCTTCCGGACTGACTCTACATCTGAGTCAACCTGCCACCCATAAAAACAACTACTATTCAGACTTCAAAACTATTCAATAATTGTATTGAAAAACTCACAATAAGCCTGCAGCAACATATCCTGAATACCAGCGGTCACGGAATAATATGAGACACTGTCACTGACGCGAGTCCTGCTGCTGGAACCTTCGAATACCTCCGTTTCTTTTCGCTTCCTCATAATCAAAGGAAACTACGATTCGAGCCACTCGAGAGAGTGGAGTGGCAACGTAGGTGTCGCATTTAACGTCTTTCCACGCCTCTTTCCACTCCTCTGCCAACATCTTGACGCGAACATCTTGACGCGGCCGCCGTTGGTAGACATATTTTCTTGCTTTCCTCTCACCAGAGTAGTAAAGCAATTTTGATCATCTGAGTTCAATTACACATACAAATCTGGTTGATGAGTGAATTCTACAAAATAAAAGTGTCTCAAAATAAAAAGTAGAAAAAAATAATTTAAACAATACAAATCAAAATTTCACCACAATAAAAAATAAAAAAAAATAATTTAAACAATACAAATCAAAATTTCACCACAAATTTTTTTAGGAGATTTTAGCTAAAAATAAAAAAATTCACACTGAAACACAACTCCTAAATTAATTATAATTATAGCTATTTAATTGCTCATTCCATTCTATTTATCTTTATAGTTTGTTGTGAGAATTATAACTTGTGGAAAAAAAATATATTTTATGTAATTATTATTTATTATTTAATTGATAAAAATTATAATTTAAATATTAAAAAAAATAATGTTTAATTGACCAAAATTTCTGAATAGGGTTTCTATGAGTAGAAATATTATAACCATGATCCACCACATTTTTTCAATTATCTGTTGGATAGTGAAAATGGTTATAATGCTCTAATTTTATGTGAATTAAAGTTAAGCATCATACATATTAAAATTTGGTAATTTAACTTTTATATTACAAATTTGTTATTATTCATATATCAATAATAAAATCTATCATCCCTCTAGGATAAGTCTTCTCCAAATATATGGTTAAATTCATGCAATTCTTTTTGTCTTTGAAAAAACAATAAGTTTATAATTGAAAATTTTTTTCTTTTCTTATGAAATTCACATTAGAATTAAATATTAGACTATCTCTAATTTTATATATACTATTGATTTTTTATGAAATATAATTATTTATTTTTAACCACTCTTGCTCTAACCACTTCAATAGGATTCACTAACCACTCCACTATTTTGATGACAATTTCAAAAATACTTAAAAACCTTTATCACAATTAATTACTAACTTA
>APFE030417115.1:0-13180 GCA_000404065.3 Pinus taeda
AATTCAAATTGAATGCTTGACAATTTATTCCTTACGCATGAATCCAAACACAAATCATGACTGTGAGTGCTTGGCTTTTCTTGGAACTTGCAACCCGAGCGTACCAAGGTGCCTAATGGTTCTAATGATGAAGATAAGCGGTTGGACATGATAGGCGAAGTGTATAAGCTGACAATTGATGATGTAAACATAATGGATCTTGATAGATATGACAGCTGAGCAAGATTTTCTACGGATCAGCACGAATCCTCGATTTCGTAGTGTAGCCAGTGTAAATTTTGGGTTTTGCGCTATGAAAACACCTAGACTAGGTTCCGCACTACGAAAACACCTAAACTTCTTTGTAACACATAAGAACCTTAAAACAAACTGGATACAGGGAATCTATGCAGGTTGTGGGACCAGTGGTGAATGAGGACGGATTATTGACCTTTATTTAACCATACCACCAAGACTCCTAAGACTTAGACACTACATTATACATGGAAAAACTGAACTTGGACTAATACCTAACCTTCACAATCAAACTAATGTGAACAATTTAGAAATTGCTTCTTGAGTGATAACAACAAGAAAATAATAAAAAACTATGACCTGGATGAGTGAAAAATGAACTGATGGATAGGTGGAGTGGAAAAAATGGCAAGGGGAATTTGTAGGAGGTGAATATGAACTATGAATAGCTTATGAAGATGAAAGTGAAATGAAGGAATTATATATTTGTGAAAAAATGAAAAAAAGGGTTTCTAGGGAAACTATCCAAATCCCATAGGAATGAGCTAGGGTTTCATTTTTGGTGAGGTAATTTAGTGTTTTGTAGTTGGTTGAGTGGTTCATGTAGCATATCAAACATGTGTAGAGATGTAGGATGAGGTTTTACATGTTTAAAATTATGAAAACTAGATGACCATCATCAACCCTAGCATCATTTCATGGCAAATTCACTAGAAACCCTAATGAAGAAATCTTTAGCTTTGAATTCATCTTGCAAAATAAAAAGTATAGTAAAATGTTATACTTGCTTGTAGATGAGCCTAGGTTTGCAAGAAAAAGGATTTGAAAGCTTAAAATTCTGATTTGGGTGAGTTGTGTGTGTTTTTAAGTCCCTCTGGCACAAGTACATCGTAGTGTCTAGAAGCGTAGTGTCGCCCTCAGAAGTGCAGCGTAGCCTCTGGAAGTGCAGTGTCGAAGTTTTTTTGCTAAATTTGCCTAGAAAATAGAATTTTTCTCACCAATGGAAGGGAGGGCTCGATGCACAATGAGGAATGAGAGGCAAATAAGGTGATTTTGGGGTTTTTTAGTTTATATAGGAAAATTAATTTCCTTTTTGAAAAGAAATGGGACCTACAAACCTTTGAAAAATCGATTTTTTACCTTTTAAAACCGTGTCACCTTAGAAGGCTAAAACCTGGGCTATAATTTCACTTTTTGAACATTGGAACTTCTTCTCCTAGACACTTTCAAACTAAAATCATGATGAACTTGTGAAAACTCAATAAGTTAATGTCAAAGAGTTTCTTTTCATGCTTTATTCAATGCTTGATTTACACATGGTAATAATGGACCTTGAAAACACTAATGACCTAATGAAAAGACTTGAAATTAAATGGATGATGCTGATGATTGATATAAGGAAAAATTACTTTTATTATGACACCTTCATCTGAATGAGATAGGTGGCCAACATATGTGACTTTCCCAAAAGACTGAACTCATTCCTAGACCAACTAGACAATAACCAAATTTTACTCTTTAAGCCTAGTGACATGGTAAAATTTAATTTTGAGACCCCTTACAAGCTTGGTAAAATCACATTTGATCACTGCTGACAGGAAAACAAGACTGACACTAACATTGGCTCCAGCTGGGGATGGTAGTTCCATTAAGGTGTCAAGAACACCGTAGACCAAGTAGACTTATTCATTGGGCAATGGAGTTAACATGCAGAAAACCAAATTTTGACTCAAAACTGAATGACTTTTTGACATGACATGAGTGAAAAAGTAAAATAAAACAAAATTAAAAACTTATCAAAGAAGGCTTAGGGCCTTCTCTTCGGGCTTCAAACTCCTATGATGGCCACTTAGATGTTGGAACATAAAAAACACACTGGTATATACAATGATGATGAAATTTTCATAAATGTTTCATATATGGTAGTGCTTGAGAAGCCTACCATTGATCCCTCCTCCTGAGTAATCGTCTCCATTAATTTCCTCCAATAAGAAAGAATTCTTCCCTCTGAAAGCAAAAATTCTTTAGGTTCCCTTACAAAAGTTTTCAATTTTTCCATGTTTTCCCCTTTCTTCATTTATAGCATCCCACTGAAGAACCACATCTCTTAAGTTTAAATTGTCTTCTTTGGTCTTGCGATCATATATATTTTTCATCCTCTCCTGAATTTTAGAGGTGTTTTGAACAACTTCCTCTCTAGTTTGTTGTAGATGAATCATTTGATTTATCCTTCTTTGCATATCATTGGTCTCACTGTCTAATTCCTACAAAATTTTCATGACCGAGATAGCAAGAGATGAAGGAAACATTGTGTCAATCCCATACACCAACTGAAAAGGAGACATACCTATTGATTTCTTAGTGCTGACTCTATCCGCCCATAAGGCACTAGTGATCTCTTTATGTGAGTTCTTTTTATTCACTTATAAAACCTTCTTGATGATGTTAATCAAAGATTTGTTGGAAGATTCAACCAGACCATTCCATTGGGGATGATAAGTAGTGGAATTTCCTAATACAATATGGTACTTAGCACAAAAATCCACCAACCTTTTTGACTTGAAGGTAGCAACATTATCAGTAATTATTTTATGTGGGCAACCAAATCTAGACAGAATATTAGATTCCATAAATTGAATGATAACAGAATTAGTAGCTTGCCTAGTTGGGATTGCCTCAATTCATTTTGTAAAGTAGTTTGTCACTGTCAAAATCCATTTATGTTGTGCTGATGATGAATAATGGATCTCACCAATGAAGTCAAGACCCCACTATTGAAAAGGAGTTGAAATTAAGATGGGCTACAAAGGTAATGGAAAAAGCTTTCTCTTTCCTTGGAAAATATGACATTCATGATAGCTCATCACAGTTTTATATACAACAGAAAAGAGAGTGGGCCAATAGAAGCCAACTCTAAAAATCTTTTTGTTGTAGTCTTTCAGAAATGATGACAACCACAATCTCCCTTGTGAAAATATTTCATCACATCCTTAGATTCATTCTCTACCTAACAATTTAGCAGCACACCACCAGAACCTTTCCGGTATAAAACACCATCAAGAATACAATACTCTGAAGCTTTCAATTTTAATGATCTAGCTTTACCTTTGGGAACTTCTGGTGGAGGATTTAAATGTTGCAAGACATAGACAATGTCAGAATACCATGGAGAGGAAAGTAACATGTCCGATACTTGTAAGTATGGGTCCTCTTCTTCTTCTTCTTCAAAAAGTGTTGCAATCAAATTAATGTCTAGTGCATGTCCCTTGATGAGATTTATAGGCTTTATCTCCAAATCATACTCCATCATGGCTACAATCCATTTTCCCCTTCCACCTTCTGGATCTGTTTTCACAAGAATTTCTTTCACCATTGTTGTAGGAACATAAGCAATGATGTGAGAATGCAGAATATAAACTCGAAAAGCCTTCAGAGCTTTCACCAAATCCAAGGCCTTCTTCTCAATTATGTTGTATCTTAGTGCTGCATCTCTTATGGTGTGACTGAAAAATCCTTTGGGTTGCTCATTTTTCTGATCTTTCTTTTGCATTAGGACTGTTGCAAATGTATGCTTAGAGGCAAATGAAAGGATTGTGAAATATGAAGTATTATCTAGACTAATCAAAATACGAGCAGTGGATAATGCAAACTTTACTGCATGAAATGATTTCTTAGCCTCTAAATACCACTTTACCTCACTGTCCTTCTTCAGTATGTCATCTCTTTCAAATGTTCAGCTAGATTGGTGATGAATCTTCCCAAAAAATTAATTTTCCCATTAAAAGACTAAATCTCTTTCTTGTTCCTTGGGAAATATAATTGTTGAATGGATTGAACTCTTCCAGGATCAATGCGAATGCCATCCTTAGAGATGATGTGTCCCAGTATTTTACCTTCTTCCATGGCGAATAGACTCTTCTTTGGGTTGAGTGAGATACCAAATCTTATGCATTTCTAAAAAACAATTCTCAAATGATGTAAATGATCTTCATTAGAATTGGAAAATACCGTGAGATTGTCTAAATATATAACAAAAAATAAATATTTTTCATTGGTGAAAGTTATGTCCATAGCCCGCTGAAAAGTCGCTCCTGCATTGTTTAATCCAAATGGCATCTTGGCATACATGAATGTACCCCATGGTGTTATAAAGTCTGTTTTGAACTAATCATCTTTATGCACCAGAATTTGATTGTACCAGAATATCCATCTAGCAATGTCATCCTGGAGGAACCAACTACCCTCTGAAGTATATGATCCATATTTGGCAGGGGATAATTATATTTCAAGTCCATTGTTTAAATGTTTGAAATCAATGTAAAGACGAATCTCCCTGGTATTCTTTCTTACTAGCACTAGATTAGACATCCATTCAGAAAATCGAATAGGAACTATGATACCAGACTTATAAATCCTATTTACCTATTTTTCAATTGATGGCAACAACTTAGGATTTATCCTTCTCAGTTTCTGGTGAAATGGCTTTTGATCAGTCTTGATGGGAATGGTATGCTGAATGATACTCTTCTCATAAACTTTCAAATCTGAATAGTCCCAACCAAATACATTAGAAAATTCTTTCATTAAAGCTATGTACTTACTTTTCATTTTAGGAGATAAGGACTTTGATATTTTGACCATCTTAGGCTCGTAAGTTGCACCAATGTTTACATCTTCAACACCTTTTTCTGTGGGAACCATGGTGGGATTTTTGGCAACAACGTCAGGATCAAACAACTCTTCCAAAGTGACCAAGCCTCTTGGAATGTTGTTTTCCTTTAGCTGCAATATTTCAATCTCAGTTGATTGAATGTCTAGATCATTCATATTGAATGTATCATCAATGCAAGAATTCTGAAATTCTCCTTCCAATTATAGGAAATTGTCAATCTATTTATCGTCCCAAAACACTTGCCAAACTATCATATTATCAGGGACAGTTGGGTAGTGTTTGACATGGATAAAATATTTCTGATTAGAGTGAATAGGAATCTTCACCATACTGGTTGCAGTAGCAAAAGAGTCATCTATCACATTCTAAGTTCTAGGAATAAGAGACATAGTATATTCTGTAAAAGTTTTGAGGATGTCAAGTACATCATTGTGATAAGCTCTCATTCTTGGATGCTTGGCCTGGTATTCCCCTTTGACTTGTTTGATTACTATCTCGGAGTCACCATAAAAAGAATTTTTGTTTTTCTCCCAACTTCTTCTGAATTTTGAGGCCACCAATCAATGCCTCATACTCCGCCTCTTTGTTTGAGCATTCGAAAGCTAACTTGTAAGAACTCATTCTTACATTACGAGAGATTTTGCATGATTGATGTAAGGGACCATGAATCCAAACACCAATCCCAACTCCTTCTCTTCCCACTGCACTATCAAAATCCATAGTCTAAACTCCATTTTCTTCATCTGGAAAAAGGATTTTTGAAGGCTGAACTGTCTGATCTTTTGGAGGATGGTTGGAATTCTCAAGACACTCTATTTTCTGTACTATCTCAACAACCTCTTCAAGAGGGTTTGCTGGCTACAAAAATATTTCTTAAATCTCTTTCCATTCAGTTGTGATAACCTTTTGCATGTTGCTTATAACCTTTGGAACTTCTGAAATTTCTACAAGCTGACTTTCATCATCAACTGAATTCATATCTCTAAAAAAAAAAGGAAGGAATCAAGATCAGTCTGCACAACATGTATATGGTGATTTATTGGTTTTTCCTTACCACTGATCATGAATTTAATCTTCTTTTCGCAATAAAGTTTTGTGAGTCACCCAAATACTGGGATAGTGGCATACGGAAAGTCAAGTTGTAGAGTTCCTTTTAGTTTTTCTCCCCAAGACCTTGAAAGAAACATACCAGACCTAAGAGCAATATCAATGACTACTACATCCATCAGCACATTCCTGGCTGGAATTTGGTCCAAGGACACTACCAAGTCTTTAATGAGGCCAAGACATTTCACTCTACCCGAATCAAAAGAATAGAGGTCATCATAGGGTCGGGTGATACTCAGTCCTAGTTTGTCCATGATGAGTTTGGGCATAAGATTATGTGAGGCATCGGAATCTAGCATGTTGTTATGGAGGATAAAGTCATGAAGTTTGAGACTGAGATAAATAGGTAGAATTTCATTATCTTTAAGCCTTCCTTCTAAGCCTGGACCAAAAGGGATTTTTGGCTCATCATCAACCACATTCACAGTATCTAACATCTGGTCAATCTTAAGCATTTTTGCAATATGAAATTTATATTTTTCATTCTTCACTAATTTTGTGAAAGGAATTGAAACTTTTAACTTAGAAATTTCATTTTCCAAACTAAAAATATTAGATTTCTTTTATACCTTCTTTGCAGCGATATCCTTCTTTTCAATATGCCCTTTAGCTTGAGATTCCTTCTTGTGACTTTCACTTTGATATGCCTCATTTGTCTTATCCTGGCTCAGTATAACAACTTCTTTTTCTTTATTCTGATTCAAAGGAACTACTTCTTTGCTCGGTGTGTCTTTCTGCAGATTTTGCATCTTCTGGTTCAATGTAACAGGTACTTTTTTGTTCCTCAAGTTGTACTGCTTTTGTAGATGACTAAGAGCATTTCGATATCCTCTTTGGTATTCTTCAGTTTGAACAGGCCATAGATCGTCACTTGCAAGTACAAGTTGTTGATCACTGGGTATGAAAGAATCTTCAGAAAATTGATCTTCTTCTGTCAAAAAGGTAGGAAACTCGTCTTCTTCAAAGAAGTTATTTGATTCCATAATCTCTTCTTCATATTCTTCCTAGACTTCACTATAATTTTGTTGAAAAGGTGCTCTTACTTGTCCTTGACGATCTTGATTTTGCTGCTCTTTCTGTCTATTTATTAACTATTCTTGTTGTTGGCCATGAAAGTTTGGATTCCTCACTGAAGGCTCTGCTTGTCAATCAATTATGGATATTCTATCCATCATTCTCTCCATGGTTTTGATCAGAATGTAAAGCTTTACATCCGAAGATGATGAAGTTTCTTGTTTAAACACAACTTTCTTCTCAATCCTCTCAGGCTTTGATTTAGACTTCTTGATAAGCAGATTGGCTTCAACACTAATTGCATTTCGTTGCATTCCTTCAGGAGTATTAAGGTCTCCCTCTCTGAGCTGATATGCGAGGTCTGGGTCAAAGGCATTAGGATAATGGAGAAGTGCTGAACCAGGTGGATGCTTCATATCATCAGGAATAGAATTGTATACCAAATTAAATCTTGCTGTAAATTCTTGGACTGTCTCATTTTCATTTCTTTTCATTTAGTTATACTCAACCAATATCTGCAATGGATTTTTCTTCTCTTGCCAATGAGCTAGGAACAACTCAATCAACCTCTATGAGTTATTGACAGAATTAGCAGCTAGGCTGCGAAACCACTTCTTCACATCCCCTGAAAATATCTTAGCTATGATTATCATCTTAGCATCATCATCATTGATTTCTTCCAGGTCAATAAAATCTATCAATTTATCAACATGATGATGCGCTGTGATTTCTAAGCTCCCATCAAATAGAGGAAGTCTTTGACCATAGTTCTGAGGTAAAGCAGCAAGTTGAGAAGTTAGTATAAGGGGCACAAATAATGCCATGACTGCTGGAGGTGGTAGAGATACTACAATGGGCTGTGTAGGTAAAGATGATGATTTTGATGGAGGTGGTGTGAGAAAGGATGAGGTTGGTGAGGTACTTGGAGATGTAATAGAGGTACTTGGAGGTGTAGTGGATGTATTTGGGGGTGTAGTGGAGGATGAAACAACAGTTAAGTATTAAAGCTGATACTGAATGTTGGCTCTTTCAGTAGTAATTTCCAATTGGTCAACAAGACTTTGAAGTTTGTCAAAATTCAACCACAACTCGTGATCAACTCTAGCAGATAGAGATTCTGAAGATCGAGACTGAGATTCAAATTGAATAGGTTCATATATTACTTCAAAATTGAACAATCAAGGGAAAACTCTAACTAAGTATCAAAAGGAAGTTGCTCAAAAGCAAATAGATTTCTAGGTAGAGAAGTTATTCTTTTAATTTTTCGAACTGCACTTCTAGTGATAGGTAATTTAAGTTTTCTAAGCAGGTTTTTAGGATCTTCAACAATGAAAGGTGGATTTAGGTTAGGATTTAACCTGGTATATCTTTGAGAAGCCATAATTTGGTCTCAGCTTAGGATTGATGAAATTTGTAAAATCGGCCTATGTTTGGATACTAGAAACTGTCAACTACATAACCAATTCTTTTGAGAGCTCTAAGATAACTTCCAGGAATGATTTATCAGTCATTCCTTGGCAACGGCACCAAAAATGTTATCCTCTACAATTTTCTAGGCTGAGGAGGAGATCAAAAGAGGTAACCACAAACCAATTTTAGCTCAGTAGCTAGGCCTACTGAGCTTGAGAGGGACATCTCAAAGTTTTTATCAATAAATATCTTTAAAGAACAAAGTTTTTAGGCTAGATATGTATGTTTTGTTTGTGTGTTTGTGAATTTGGGATTTTAGGGTTTGTTGGACTAGGGTTTAGAGCCAATGATTAGGCATAGGCTTTAGGAATGCAGAGACAAATATAGAAAGGAGCTAGGCATCTAAAGGCTATGGTATATTTGAAATGTTGTCAATTTAGTATAGATTAGAAAGTTTTGAAGATACTAATGATCATATGTAAGTATGAGTTCATTAGCCTTTAGAAGAAACAAACACAACTATGAACACCACATAAACAGAGCTTGAAATCAAGAATCTTGTCTATTCAACTGAAAGATAACTCATAGATAGAATACAAAGCATGTGAAGAAAGGTAATTTATCATTAGAAACTGATAGAAATATTGAAAAAGAACCATACACTCATAGAACTAGAGTTCCTGAAAAATAGCTGCAACTGCTCTTATATTAGCTAAAAAGATCATAAAATCTAAGCCTCCTCCCAAATGTCCAACCCTTCTATCTAAATGAACCACTTACCCACCTTCAAAAGTTGAGTTCCTAGGTGGTGGAACTCATTGCAAGATTCTCTCAACCAACAGGTGAGAGTGAGAAGGTCAAATACAAACACTGCTTGTAGACTTTGTTTTGGACTATATTTCCTCAGTGAGGCCTGTTAAACATCAAAAGAACCTATAATGTGAATCTATTCATGCCTACATCATCTAAATTCAAACCAAGTTCAATTACATTAAGATTTTTGACTTTGACCAAGTCAAACTAAAAACTAGGAAATTTACATAGTGAAATTTAAAATTAAAAACACAAGAAATTGCATAAGCACAATGACAAATTTGAGCCCACCTTAAGGTGCCTTCGGAAGGTCCACAAGAAGATCTGAAAGAATGCTCAACTTGATTTTCAAGTCTAGTTTCCAGAACACCTTGAAGTTTTGAAAATTATCCATGGGAAGGCCTTCAAAAATCCAGTCTCCCAAGGTCGCTCCAAAAGCGGAGCGCCTGCCAAAAAGAGGTCTAGAAAGCTAATTTTTTACCACATTTTCCCATTTTTCTCAAAATTTAGGCCTCGTCTAGAAAATATGAAGAAATGGGTTTTGAGAGGATGCCAATGGCTTTCTAAAAATGCAAACAATTCCTGAATTGAGTGCCTGAGGAAAAAGCGCAATGCCTTGGGACTAGCTAAATTTCTACGTAAAGCACTAAAATTTCTAAAAACCCAAAAATTATTAAAATTTCTTCAAAATTGGTCAAGAGCCATGAAATGAGGCATATTAAGCCCTCATAGATGCTTCATCAAGCATCTCCAAGTTTCCTTTTTCATTTTTGTCCTTTAGGGCGTCTTTGAGATTGTTTTTAGGTTGCTTGAACTTGACATTGTAAATCATGTTCTGAGTCTGGTAATGATGTGCCATGTGCCTTAGAAATTGATTGTCTCTATTATCCTTTCATTGACCTTATCTAACCAGTACTCTTTGTCTTGATTTACTTATAATGCAATTATGTCTTATAGCTCTAATTTCTCATCCAATAAGATGTGTTTTTCTTCTTCCTTTAATGCCTTTTTAAGCCCTCTAGTTCTTGGCCTCTTTTTATTACCTTTTCCCTTTGTTCCTTCAGGCTAATTAATCTTCATGACTGCTTTGGCCTTGTCTACTTGCTGCAATAGTTTAGTTTTCTCCTTTTCCATGATCAATTATTTTGCCTTCAGTTGACTATTTTCTTGTTCTAGGATGGAAATGATAAACCTTGCTCTTTCCATGTTGACCGTAAGTTCCTTGATCTAATAATATTTGTCTCTGATCATTTGCTACATGCTTGAGGTCTCATTTTCTACTTCTAAGTCAACCAACCCAAACTTATGCTCAACCAAGTCCTTATCCTACACTGATGGTCCCTCTTTTGTTGATGTAGAAGGCTTGGCCCCTTTCTCACCATGAGAAGCAAACACAAGCCTCTTTCTTCTTTTTTACATCCTACTCACCTTAGGTTTATGTGCTTTAGGCATTTCCACTGATATGATTGAAGACCCAATTTCCATTTGCTATGTTGGCATGCTAGAAGGCTGAGTTGCCACATTGGATTCATGCTATTTTAGAGTTGTTTCCAAGAAAGATTCCAATGACATGTTCTTCTCTACAAATTGATGAAGCACTATAGTCTTGATCAAACTATGATGAAAGAAACTAGGATTATGTTCCTTGTTCTTCACTTGTACTTTCTCTGACATCTTGGAAAGGCTCCTACATAGATAGTTGCACATGTTTAGAGGTTTCTGAGTTGTAAAGTGCATTATAAGCCAGATGTGATAGGCATATATTCTATAGAACCTTCCTTCACAAGTAAATAATTTCATGACAACTTTCATCAATGGAGAATAGTTCTCCAACAGGTACTGTTAGAGCCTAGATCGACCTCAGATTGAAGGGTGGCAATCTTAGGATAACCACAAACCACGCTTAACCTGGTAGCTAACCCTACCAAGTCAGGAGAGGGCTCTCTCCTTATTAATCTCATTTGAGATGAATGAAATAAGAATAGATTTTAGGCTAGGTATAGTAGCTCTAGGGTTTTTTTGTTTGATTTTGAAGGTTTGGTTGCTGGATCAAATGGAGCAGGTAGCTTAGGTCCGGGAAATCCAATCAGGGATGCAGACATGTTCTGTGGGGTGAGATAGATAAGTGTTAATGCACTAGTAATCAAGTGAGATGGTTGGTTCAAGACTACTAAGGGGCTGAGGAAGGAATGTGGAGACCATGAATCCTCTTCAAACTGTTGAAAACATTAAGAACTAAATGCATTCCCAAGGAAAAGCACTATTATCAATGTATTTTGCCTATTTATCTTGATTCATTTAGTTTAGAAGAATGGAAAAGGTTTTGAAACATATACACAAAAGAAAAACTCATTACAGAAGAAGAAACAATACAAAAACATGCATCACAAGAATCCCACAAAAATAGCTGCAAAACCTGGTTTTCTTCCTTGCCAAACTGCTGATACAAGTATACAATGAGTGCACCACTTCTAATAGAGTCCAACCTTTGCTAATGACTGACAAAAGACATCATATAGACCTCAAAACCATCTGAGCTATCCATCAGGGGTCGAATTCATGAGTCAGGGAGCTATTTCAACAACATCTAAACTAGGAACAAGAAAATAGGCAATGGAACATCTTGCCTCTAAAACTAAGGAAACTGATGCATTCAGTTCAAAACCACTTTTGATTTGATGTATCTACCCCATCAAGTGTTTTCCATCAATATTTATATCATATTACATCATTTACCAAGAAAAGAAGAAGAAGACAACTGCTAAAGAAACTAGGCAAAATTGACAAAAATCTGCCTGATGCACAGCGCCGTGAGCCTAATGCGCAGTGCCGCTTTAGGGAAGCTTTTGGAGGCCTTCCACTCATCCAAATTAGGCGCAAGATAGCTTGTTGGAAATCTCCGCCTGTCTAGTTTTTGGAACATCTTGAATTTCCTGAATTGGAGGTGATTGGTCCCTTCAAAAATCAATTCTCCCAAGACTGCTTCATGTGGGTCCAAAAAGTGGCAGAGAGGGCATTTTTTGAGTGTTTTTTTCTCTTTTGGTGGCCAAGATCTTCTCCAAAATTTATGAAACTTTCTGGTTTTGCTTATTTTTTGATGTTGAATCCAAATCTATAAGCCATTTGTCATGAGGATGCACCAATTCAATGCGTAGCGCTGGTGGCACTGTGCATCAATCGAAATTTTCTGTGTTTCTAATTCAGAAAATTGAAAATGACAAAATTGTCTCAAAATTTGCCCAAATTTGGCTCAAAGTTGCATCATGGGTTACTTTGTTGGGCTGAAGTCACATCAGCCAAAATGTTGAGCTTTTCATCCTTCTTTTTTCCTTTTAAGGCCCTCCTTAATCTTGCCTTAAGGTGCTTAATCCTCTTGCTGCATACTCTGTTTCGGGTCAAATAATGATGTGCCATATGCCTGAGCATCTTTTTGTCTCTATTTGATTTCTTCAGAAGGCCCTCAAGGTGGATATTTACCCTTTCAGGCCATATCTCTCTATTATGCTCCACTTCTTGTTCAATAGGAGTCAAGGGAACCGGATGCTCTTTGTTGCTTTGCTGTTGAATTTTTAGCATCTCTAACTCCATTTGGCTTTGTTTACCCTCTAACTGCTTATTCTCCTGCTCTAGGTAATTGATAATATATCCTCCTCCAGCTATCTTGTCCTCTAGCATGTTAATGTAAGCCTCCTATTGTTTCAAAAGCATTCTTTGATTAAAAGAATGGCTATCTATGTCTATTCCCTGAGTATAATGAGGTGGCACATCAGAATCATGCTCCTCAAGCTGAAAATCCCTCTCAACATCATCACCAAGCTCCTCCTCTGTAACCTTTCCTTTTCCTTTGTCAAGCTGCTGCATGATCCTTTCCCTAGAGCTGTCACTTAGGGTGTCCTCCTTAAAATCATAGTCACTGTCCTTCTCTAGTGA
>APFE030417115.1:19101-32644 GCA_000404065.3 Pinus taeda
TGGAGAATTATTTATTCTAGTCTTACTGACAAAATTATTGGCATAATATGTCTTCTTGGGTTTTTATAATATACCTATTCCCTTTTCTTGATTTCCCAAAGTTTTCCTTTTAATATTATGAAAAGTTATACTTATATAGAAACTGTGCATGTTATGCAATCAACTCACAAAATAGAAGAAAAGATAGATCAACAACTTCAAAATCAGCCTCTTCAAGGGAGCAACCTCTTTTACATTACACAAATGAAAAATTCTTGGATGATACAAATGACAAGACCTCTTTTCTATAAATAGGAGTTTAAGGGGTCACAATATAATCAGGGCCGACATAACAATAATAATGTAAGGGCACAAAAATAACAATAGTGGGCTTCTATGGGGCACAATATTACCAGTATGGTGACAACAATAACAATAAGGGCTACACTGACAATACTAATAAAGGAATACACTAGTATTATAGGGAACTAACATGCCCCTCTCCTCCAGAAAAGTGTTGTCCTCAACACTCAAGTAGTTATGGATGCTTCTGTATAAAATTCTCATCCTCCCATGTGGAATCTTCAGCAAGTAAGTCCTTCCACATGATGAGATACTTTGAAATTGATCGATTTCGTAGCTGTCGAGTTTTTGTTTTTGTGACCGCTTTAGGTTCTAAAATGATTTTTCCTTCCTCATCAAGTTCTGGCAATATTGTTTGAACTAGGATCTTGTCACCTATAACCTTATTTAAGCATGAAACATGGAAAACTCGGTGCACTCGGGAAGCTACATGAAGCTCCAATTTGTAGGCCATAGTACCAATATTTTGCAACACCTTGTACGAACCATAATACTTTGGTGATAATTTATTATCCTTCTTAGCTTGCTTGAGGGACATTTGTTTATATGGATATTTAAGAGTTGGAGAACATGTTGTTGATGCTCGATGTGATCTTCCACTGCTTGACCCTTAGAATTTTATTTTAAATATGATGTGATGGACGGTGGATGATATGTGTAATGTTCCATAAATGGGACCATTTTTGCTGTAGTAAGGAAGAAAGTGTTATACCACCATTCAGCTAGAGGGAAACATTTTACCCTTTATGTCTATTTATCAGATACAAAGAAATGAAGATATCCTTCCACACAGTTGTTTACTATCTGAGTTTTCCCATCAGATTGAGGATGATAAGATGAGCTATGAGCTAACTGAGTACCCAGACAAGAAAATAATTATGTCCAAACATTTCCAGTGAAAATGGGATCTCTGTCGCTTACAATAATCTTTGGGTTTTCATGTAGCTTTTGAATTGTTTCCATAAATGTAGTAGCAACTGTATTGGATTTGAGTGGATGAGATAATGCACAAAAGTGTGCAGACTTGGTAAGTCTATCAACTATAACCATGATGACACCCTTTCCTTCAGACTTGGGTAAACCTGTGATAAAATCCATTGAAACCCCCTCCCAACGTTGACCTGGAATGGATAAAGGTTGTAATTGACCTCGGGTCTTAATTGTTTCAACTTCATTTTGTTGCCAAACGAAACATTCTGCCATAAATTTTTGAATATCAAATTTAATCCCATCCCAAAAAAATCCTTCTTAACCCTATGGTAAGCTTTTAAAACTTCTTAGGGCCCTCCTAAGGGAAAGGTGTGCAATTCCATAAGGATCTTTTGTTTGAGTTGGGAATTCTTACAGATGTATAAGTGGTCTTTGTACTATAATGAATTGTTTTTCCAGCTAAATGTATCAGATGTACTGGGATCTTGTTGTAAATTTTGAATGAGTGCCCACACTTCTTGGTCATTCTTCCATTCATACCTAACTTCGTTTATCCAATCTAGTTGGATAATATAAATTGTGAAAAGAAATGCTTCCACATCCTTATCATTTCTTGAGAGTGCATCTGAAACAACATTTTGCTTCCCTTTTTTCTAGATGATTTAAAAGTCATAACTGAACATATTTGTGACCCATTTTTGTTGCTCTTCTAAAGATAATATTTGTTCTAAAAAGTATTTAAGACTATCATGATCCGTTTTACCTTGAAGTGTCTTCCCATTAGGTAAGGTCATCATTTATAAAGTGCATGTAGTACTCCCAACATTTCTTTCTCACAAATAGCTTTATGTAAATAGTTTCCTTTGATTGGAAAACTTTCTAAACAAATGAGCCTTTCTTCTTGCATTAAAACAACACCAATTCCATTTCTTGAGGCATCACATTCCACAATAAAGGTTTTTTTGAAGTCTTTTGTAGCTAAGACCGGTGCTTGGCACATTTCCTCTTTAAGATGTTCAAAGGCCTTCGTTGCTTTTGGGGTCCATGAAAATGCATCTTTCTTCAATAATGTTGTTATAGGTGCTGCTATTCTCCAATAATTCTTAACAAACTTGTGATAATACCCTGTCAACCCAAGAAATCCTCGCTAATGCTTTATGGATGTGGGGATTTTCCATTCCTTAATAGCTTTAATTTTGCTAGGGTCTACCTTAACACCTTCATGACATACAATATGACCTAGATATTCCACCTCTTGTACTCCAAAGAAACATTTGGAGGTTTTTGCATATAATTTTTTCTCCTCCAATAGTTTGAGCACCTTTTCAACATGTTGAGAATAATACTTCGAAGACTTGTTGTAGATTAGTATATCATCAAAAAATACTAACACAAATTTTCTAAGGAAGGGTTTGAAAATGGAATTCATCAAACCTTGAAATGTAGAAGGTGCATTATTAAGGCCAAAATGCATGAACAAAAATTCATAATGATCCTCATGAGTTCTAAATGTTGTTTTCAAAATGTCTTCAGTCTTCATTATGATTTGATGATATCATGAATGAAGATCCAACTTGGTGAAGTAAATTGATCCATGCAATTCATCCAATAATTCATCAATGACATGAATGGGAAATTTATCTTTAATAGTGAGCTTGTTGAGCTCCCTATAGTCCGGAAACATGCACCATGATCCATACATATTGTGCACCAATACTACTAGATAATAGAAATAACTTTGACTACGTTGAATTATATCAGCCTCTAGAATTTCTGCAACCATACGTTCAATTTCACTCTTTTGGACATAGGGATATCTGTAAGACATGATGTTTGGAGGAACATTTCCTGGAATCAAAAGAATAGCATGATCATGATCACGAATAGTTGAGAGGCCTTTGGGAGTCTCAAATACCTTAGAATGATTGTCCAAGACTTTCTGGAGATCTGGAGAAATAAATGATTTTGATGTGGGAACCTCTAGCGAACATAATTGTGCAATTACACCTCGGTGTTATTTCTTTAGAAGCATTGTCATGCCATTAGAGTTAATTATCTTTCATGGTTTCCCTATGATACCCCTTAATTCAAATTCCTTTCCTTCCGAAAAAAAAATTCAAGAAAAGTTCTTGAAAATTGAAACCTATCGTACCCAAATATTGTAGCCATTGGACTCCTAGTACATCATCAACACCACCCATTAGAATGGAAAGCATTGTACTATTCAATACATATTCTCCCATGGATAGCTTGATATTATAGCACCTTCAAGAAAAATTTATGGTTCCTCCATTTTCAACCATCACTTGACATTCTGGTGCTAGATATAGGAAGTAATTCAATTCATTGGCTATCTTACAATGAATAAAAGTATGGGTACTGCCTGAATCAATCAACACTATTACCTTTTTCTTCTTGATATGTCCTTCTATCTCGAGAGTTTAAGGAGTGGTAATTTCGGCCAATGCATTACAAGATATGGTCGGATTCATTTCTTCTTTCTATAGGGTTTTTTTCCTAGTGTATATCCTCTTCTTTTGACGTTTCTTGTTCCTTTTCTTCCTCCTCTTCACAATCTATGTAAAATAATTTCTTCTGAGCACACTTATGACCTTTAGTGTATTTTCTATCACAATTGTAACAAAGCCCTTTTTCTCTCTTTTCTTCCAATTTTTGTGGTGTCAACCTTGTAGGTTGTGGATGGCTAGGGGCAACAACACTTCTATCTTTATAGTTGTGAGTGGTAGGCTTCCTTGTTGCCATAAATTTTCTTTCAGTTTTTGTTGCCAACCTGAATGCCTTCTCTAATGAATTAGGCTCTCAAAGGCGGACCTCATGTTGGATGTTATCCTTTAAAGTCCCTATGAACAAATCAATCCTATGCTCCTCTGGATTATCTTTTACCCTTATATTCAATTTTTGGAAGTCCTCAATGATTTGTATTTGTATGATTAGTTTTGTTGTGCTAATAATAATTACAGATTAATAAACATGTGCTTGCTTCTTCCTTTTTGTGTTGAGGTTTCCTTAGTTGTTGGTGCTTACGAACAAGTAAATTTCCTTAAGTTAAATAAGACATTTATGAGAAAAATAGCTTCAAAAACTAATAATGAACAATAAACATGTACAGTACAGTAAATCATCAAAGAGACACATTAACACAGTGTTTTGATGAAGGATTTCACCCCTCCTGGGCTACATCTCCTTGGTCCAGCTTCCATGGCTTGAGCCTCTATATTAGCTCAATGTGGAAAAAATGTTGTTTACAAAGCTCTATGGCTCTTGATACTTGCACCAATGTGTTCAGAAGGTCCCAATTAGTTAAGAACAATTTTTTATGATCTCAATTTGATCGAAAATTGAGTAAGTTATGCCTCTTTAAATTTTTCCTAGAAAACCTCCGCTAAATCTGGAGAGACTATAGTTAATTCCACCAAAACTGGAAATTTCCGCCTAATTTGGTGCACCACCAACTTTATCTGAAATTAAAAAACGCTTAACTAAGGTCTTAAATGGAATTAGTTTTTAAGAATCAAGATTAGCGCTAAGCACTATCCATTGCTCTGTCGGTCATTTAATGCACATTTAAATAATGTTGTTGCGGCCCTCCTTTCAAATGTGTGTTCAGTGGTCCAATGGTAAATGCTTTGGTTTTGGGTGGGGGACCTTACAGGTTCAAGACCCACCTCCGCGCAACCCATTTTATTTTTCCATATTAAATGTAATACCATAAATTTAAATGCATCGTTTGATTTTGGGACTTTGGATTTGACACATCCCATAAATCATTTAACTTACACCTTTGTATAAATCGGCTTTAATATGTGGATTTGTGTTGAATTAATTCGACTTTATGATGATGATGATGATGATGATGATGATGATGATGATTATGATGATGATGATGGTGGTGGTGGTGGTTAACGTCCACTGAGACCAAATTGGTCTATCGGACCCATAATTTTCTTAGTTTTTAATTCTCTGGCTCCTCGTCTTTCTTGGCAAGATTGGTGCTCTAGCTTTCTTTTTTTCCTCTACGGTCTTCCAACTTCCTTTATCTTGCATCTCCTTCATCTCTTTTGGTTCTTGAGACATTGGTGCCTTAGCTTCGCGGTCTATTGTGTTCGTCCTTTTGAAGATAGTCAGAGAAGGAGTTTGGTCTAGGAGATCTGGTTTGTTGTTAAATGAAGATTTATTTTGTGCAGCATTCAAATCCTCATAACTATTGATTTGTTGGGCGGGGCTTTCTCCCTGCTTGTCTTGAGAGTATATATATATATATATTATTATATATATATATATATATAACTAAAAAAAATCAAATTCCACCTTGGAGCCAATTAGGCAATTTCACCTTCTCTAAGCCAAACTGGCGAATTCAGAGGTGACACTTATCACAAGCCCATTGGGAAAAAACTAAAGAAGATTCCCCTTTCTGATTGGACTGCTGATTGGACTGCCATGTCATCATTTTGTCTCATTCTGTAATTTTTTAAACTATTTAGGAAAACGAACAACAGGCCTTTTCTCCTTCATCCAGACTCTGTTTTCGATGAAACGAATTGCGTTGTGATCATCTTGATGAGACAGATGCAGCTATACATTTTTATAGCCAATCTGAGAACTTTCATTTTTGAGCTAGATACTAAGCACTTGATCATTCCTCCCCACTAGAAGCCTTTTGGACCCCAAAAGATACTATTATCTAACAAGTAGAAGAGGGTACATCTCCCTCACCCTTCCAAGCTCGATCCAATTAGCTTTTGACGAATTTTTTTCATTGAGATCCTCTCTAAGGAAATCAGCATTCACTTTCCTTGAGGACCCAAGTTATACATGTACTTGTCGTTCCCCTTTTCAAGCCGATCTTGCACTATTTGTTGCACCATTTTCAGTTGTTCATAGAAAATAATGGTTTTTTCCATGTTTCCATCAAAAGAAACATCCTTCTTACCAAGACGACATAACAAAATGTAATGCAAATGGATGACAAATTTCACTACTTGGTTTTCTTGAATCAAGCCCAATTGTACATCTTGAAAGTATGAAATTTTCTGAACATAAATTTCATGTAAAACATAATGACACTTGAATACAATAGTTACATAACCAATTGGCCTGAAAGGCATAACAATGAACTTGTAGCTTATACCTCTTTGGTACCTTTGGACCAAGTGAAAATTTTGACTAGTATCCATCCAATGAAAGTGCATGGATCGCTGCAACTTAATGTTTACACCATGGAAATATTTTGAATGAGATAAGATGGTGAAGTTGCTTTCATAAACCTAAAACTCAAATGAACCTTTCAAGTTTGAAAGAGTATAAATAAGAGTTGAATTGATCTTTTTCTTTGAAGCAACACCCGCCTCTTGTTGTTTGCCTCCCCACTGGAAGACTTTGCACAAACATGACAATGCATGCCAAGGAGTTTCGAAAGAATAAATGTCAACAACAACTCTCCTCCAACATTGGGTTGCTCCTAACAAAACTCTTATCAAGATGATAACCTTGGGCGTTGACCAATCAACAATGGCATCCAACTTGGAGAGTCTTGTCTTCAACTTACCTCCTCCAATATCATGGCCCAAATGCTTCAAAGAAGTGATACCCAATTTGTATTTTGATATCTTTAAAACATCAAACAATTTTCCTTCATAGATGACAATGTGCATCATAAAACATTCTCAACATGTTTATGTGACCCAAGTGGACAATTTCTTCAAGAAAGGACTCTTTTTTTTCATAATTCAAATACATGTATGTAGTAGAAGTGCTGCAAAGAACATACAACATTAAAATCCGTACGAACCATTCTTGTTTGGTGTTATGTATATTCTTGCACTGACCTCTTTTTACAACTTTGCTTTGGCAAAAACTACTCCTTTTGTTCTCTTTCTTGAAATACTTACCATTCTTCTTTGGCACCTGTTGACGGTGTTGGACCCACCAACATGTAAGGGGATCTCGCCGGTAATAAGTCCTAATTAGACCTCAGACTGTTTGGTGTAAGTGTCCGAGCAGTGGGTCATATAGTAATGCCTTGACCGTGATATCGCATAGAGGAAAGTAAGATAACTCTATCAGTAGCATGGGTGCGACTACTGCAATGAGTCAAGGAAGGACATGAAGTTGCATAGACAGATGATTCATCAATCCTCTGATAAGACTATCTTGGAAAGAGCTTGGACCTCCATGTGTTAGAACTGTTCATACAGCTTCCTTGACTTACTGCAACTGTCACACCCTTACTACCAACAAGTTCATCTTACTTGTCTCTATGCAAAATTGTGGTCAAGGCATTACCGTATGACCCACTGTTGGGACTCCTACACCAAACAGTCTAAGGTTTGATTGGGACTTCTTACTAGGGAGATCCCATTACATGTTGGCGTGTCCAGCATTGTCAACAACACCATAACCATCGGTGCATAACATGGCATAAGGGATGATTGAATGAGTCCATTGTTCAACAAACTTTTGCATTGCATTGGTGTCTCTATACTTTGCAATTTTTTCAACCCTTGCATGCTAACATCACAAAGAGAAACCTCTTGCTGCAAAGATATTTCATGTGAAGTTTCTTTCTCCTTGAAGGACGATCCTTTCACAACCTAAAATAATTCATCACCCTAATAAACTGAACCAACCAAATAAGAATTGAAACTTGCATTACATGCAACAACATTTTCATAAACAATATCATCATTTGACTTGAAAATGATTAGTACTAAATTTTTACTTGAATTCACTAGTCTTTTTTCCTCCCTTGCATTAACAAAAGAAATGTTCAACTTTTTTGCAATGGGCTCTCACTATGTACTCCACACCATCCTTGAACAAGTGATACTTGTTTTCATGGCAGTAAAAGACTGTTTTCTATTCATACAAATATGGACTACCCAACACCACACCTGAAATATCAAGTGGTGCCACATCTAACTCTACTTCGTCAACAAAATTTGCAGTGATTAAAAACTTAAACAAACATTTTCTTGTAACATGTAAACTTGTGTCTCTTATTATCCATCCCAAAGAGTATGGCTTATGGTGATGTATAGTTTCAAAATTTAATCTCTTGACTAAGACTTCAGAGATTAGATTCGCTTATGACCCACTATTGAAGAGTGTGTCAATCTTGGTGTGTGTAGATATGACCCTAACATGAAATAACTCAATTCATCTCTTTTCATCTGGAGTACTAGTAGTGTTATAGTTTTGTGAACTAGTGCTTGAAATAACTTTTTTTCCTTTTATTCCCATGATAGTGATTTTGTTTTCATCACCCGATTCAAAATCTATATCTTCTTGAGTGGTAGCAGTTTTTTTTTGTTTCCCTTTATTATTGAACTTATTTGGTCTCATTTCTGGATATAATTTCCAGCAATGGGCTTCATCATGCCCCTCTTTGGAACAGGGTTTGGATGTGATTTTATGCCCTTCTTTCTTCACACTTAAATTCTTCTTTGCCTTCCATTTTATTCATTTCTCTTTCTCCTTACCCTTAGGTGGCTTTTTATTATTATCCTCTTCCTGAATTTTCTTTCCTCTAGATTCGAGGTGCGTGGATTGCACACATACCTCATCTAAATTATTTGGATTAAACATAAGAATAGTATGTTTAAGATAGGAATTTAAACCCCCAATATATTTCAGCAGTGTATCTTGGGAATTCAAATTCACTCTTAATAAAAAAGCCCTTTTTCTAAACTCGTGTGTATCTTGGACTGTTAGACCTTTAGGCTACCTAAAATTCTGCCAACTCATAATGGATTTTTGGATATAAGCTAAAGGATAAAATTGTCTTTTAATTGCAGAAACAAATTCAACCCAAGTAATGGATACCTTACCATGGATTCTCGTTTGCTCTTGAGTCTTTACTGCCCACCAAACTAGTGTAGATCCTTCTAGCCTCAGTGAAGCTAACTGGATCTTTATGTCGTCTTCTTGAAGGTTTTGAATTCTACAATATACCTCCAACTGTAAAATCCAATTGTCTAACCTTTCTGCATTCACTTCTCCATTGTACATGGGAAATTTGAATTTTATGTCCAATTTCAATAATGGAGTTTTTCCTTTTGGGGTTTTGAAATGATTATGGGCAATGGTGGTAGTGGAAGATGATGTTGTGTGAGATGGTGAAGATGATGAGGATGGTGGAGATGAAGTTGGCTTTCCACCATTCCCTTTGGAATCTTTCTTCTATCTTTTTGTCCTCTAAGCTTCCTTCTCCATGTGGAGGTTTAGAACTCTCTCCAACCATTCTAGTGTTCCTCTCTTCATAGAGGACTTTAACCATCTCAGTGAAAGTATAAAAATATTTCTTAAATTCTTCCTCTTCTAAAGAGGGACGTTCAGGATCTCTTTGTCCAGACATAATGGCTATGGACGTGGGCTCATAAATTTGTACTGATTGTACCACTTCAATCTTAGTTGAAAACAAAACTTGAGGAGCTTCAAGTAAAGCTGGAATTGGAACTTTGGGTAGTGGATATTGTGGCCTTGTGGCTCTCCTTCTTTCGAGAATTACCTCAGGAGTTGCAACTAATAGCTTCCCTTCTCCTCTCTGCAACTTTAACCTTGTAAGCATCACAATTTTGCAACCATTAAAATCCTAATTGCACAAATTCAATCAATCAAGCAATTCAACCTTGGGCTCTCATACCAACTTGATTTGTATTTGTATGATTTTTTTGTTGTGCTAATAATAATTACAGATTAATAAACATGTTCTTGCTTCTTACTTTTTGTGTTGAGGTTTCCTTAGTTGATGGTGCTTACAAACAGGTAAATTTCCTTAAGTTAAAAAGGACATTCACGAGCAAAATAACTTCAAAAATTAATAATGAACAAGAAATATGTACAGTACAGTAAACCATCAAAGAGACACATTAACACAGTGTTTTGATGAAGCAGTTCACCCCTCTTGGGCTACATCTCCTTGGTCTAGCTTCCATGGCTTGGGCCTCTGTATTAGATCAATGCAGAAAAATTGGGGTTTACAAAGTTATATGGCTCTTGATACCTACACCAATGTGTTCAGAAGGTCCTAATTAGCTAACAACACTTCTTTCTGATCTCAGTTTGGTCGAAAATTGAGTAAGTTATGCCTCTTTAAATTTTTCCTAGAAAACATTCGCTAAATCTAGAGAGACTCCAGTTAAGTCCGCCAAAATTGGCAGTTTCCACCTAATTTGGCGTGCCACCAAATTTGCAACCAACTTAATCTAAATTTAAAGCACACTTAATTAAGGCCTTAAATGGAATTAGTTTTTAAAAATCATGATTAGCGGTAAACGCTATCCATTGCTTCGTCGGTCATTCAATGTGCATTTAAATAATGATGTTGTGGTCCTCCTTTCAAATGTGTGTTCAATGGTCCAACGATAAATGATTTTGTTTTGGGTGGGGGAGGTTACGGGTTCAAGACCCACCTCTGCCCAACCCATATTCTTTTTCCATATTAAATGTAATACCATAAATTTAAATCCGTCCTTTGATTTTTGGACTTTGGATTTGACGCATACCATAAATCATTTAAATTACACCTTTGTATAATTCGGCTTTAATATGTGGATTTGTGTTGAATATGAATATATATATATATATATATATAATTATATATATATAATATATTATATATATATAATCAAATTCCACCTTGGAGCCAACTAGGCAATTTCACCTTCTCTGAGCCAAACTGGTGAATTGGAGGTGACACTTGTCACAGCCCAATTGGGAAAAAACTGAAGAAGATTCCCCTTGTTGATTGGACTGCCATGTCATCATTTTGTCCCATTCTGCAATTTTTTTAGTTATTTAGGAAAACTAACACCATGTCTTTTCTCCTTCATCGGGACTCCGTTTGTGACGAAACAAATTGTGTTGCAATTGTCTTGACGAGACGGATGCAACTATATAGTTTTAGAGCCAATTTGCGAACTTTTAATCTTGAGCTAAATACTGAGCACCTGATCATTCCTCCCCACTAGAAGCCTTTTGGACCACAAAAGATACTATTATCTGACAAGTAGATGAGGGTACATCCCCCTCACCTTTCCAAGCTTGATCTAATTGGATTTTGATGAATTTGTTTCCTTGAGCTCCTCCCTAAGGAAATCAACATTCACTTGCCTTGAGAACCCCATGCTATACCTGTACTTTTCTTTTCTCTTTTCAAGTTGATCTTGCACCGTTTGTTGCACCATTTTCAGTTGTTCATAGAAATTCATGGTTTTTGTTTTCATCAAAAGCAACATCCTTCTTACCAAGATGACATAACAAAATGTAATGCAAATGGATGAAAAATTTCACTACTTGGTTTTCTTGACTCAAGCCCGATTGTACATCTCGAAAGTATGAAATTTTTTGAACATAACTTTCATGTAAAACATAATGACACTTGAATACATCAGTTACATAACCAATAGGCCTCAAAGGCATAAAAATGAACTTGTTTCTTATACCTCTTTTGTACCTTCGAACCAAGTGTAATTTTTGACAAGTATCCATCCATGGAAAGTGCATGGATCGCTGCAACTTAATCTTTACACCATGGAAAAATTCTAAATGAAATAAGATGGTGAAGTTGCTTGCATAAAACTGAAACTCAAATGAACCTTTCAACTTTGAAAGAGCATAAATAAGAATTGAATTGATCTTTTGGTTTGATGCAACACTGGCAGTCTTGTTGTTTGCCTCCCCACTAGAAGCCTTTGCACACACATGACAATGCATGCCAAGGAGATTCAAAAGAAGAAATGTCAACAACAACTCTCCTCCAACATTGGGTTACTCCCAACAAACCTCTTATCAAGATGACGATCGTGGGAGTTGAACAATCAACAATGGCATCCAACTTGGAGAGTCTTGCCTTCAACTTACCTCCTCCAATATCATGGCCCAAATTCTTCAAAGAAGTGATACCCAACTTGTATTTTGATATCTTCAAAACATCAAATAATTTTCCTTCATAGATAACATGTGCATAAGAAAACATTCTCAACATGTTTATGTCACCTAAGTGGACAATTTCTTCAATAAAGGACTCTTTTTTTCCATAATTCAAATACATGTATGTAGTAGAACTACTACAAAGAACATACAACATTAAAATCCATACAAACCATTCTTGTTTTGTGTTATGTATATTCTTGCACTGGCCTATTTTTACAACTTTGGTTTGGCGAAAACTACTCCTTTTGTCCTCTTTCTTGAAATACTTACCATTCCTCTTTAGCAGCTGTTTATGACACTAGACCCACCAACATGTAAGGGGATATCCCCAGTAATAATTCCCAATTAGACCTCAGACCGTTTGGTGTAAGAGTCCCAGCAGTAGGTCGTATAGAAATGCCTTGACCACGATATCGCACAGAGGAAAGTAAGATAACTCTGTCAGTAGCAAGGGTGTGACCACTACAGTGAGTCGAGGAAGGACATGAAGCTGCATAGACAGAAAATTCATCAATCCTCTGATAAGACTATCTTGGAAAGAGCTTGGACCTTCATGTGTTACAACCGTTCATACACCTTCCTTGACTTACTACAGCTATCATACGCTTGCTACCAATAGGGTCATATTACTTGTCTCTGTACAATATAGTAAACCATCAAAGAGATGCATTAACACAGTGTTTTTATGAAGAAGTTCACCACTCTTGGGCTACATCTCCTTGGTCCATCTTCCATGGGTTGGGCCTCTGTATTAACTCAATGTGGAAAAAGCGTTATTTACAAAGCTCTATGGCTCTTGATACCTGCACCAATGTGTTCAGAAGGTCCCAATTAGCTAAGAATGCTTCTTTCTTATCTCAATTTAGCAAAAAATTGAGTAATTTATGCCTCTTTCAATTCTTCCTAGAAAACCTCCGCTAAATCTAGAGAGACTCCTGTTAAGTCTACCAAAATTGGCAATTTCTGCCTAATTTGGCGTGTCGCCAAATCCACTGACAACTTAATCCTAATTTAAAGCACGCTTAACTAAGGCCTTAAACATAATTAGTTTTTAAAAATTGTGATTAGCGTTACACACTATCCATTGCTCCTTCGGTCATTTAATGCGCATTTAAATAATACTAGTGTGGCCCTCCTTTCAAATGTGTGTTCGATGGTCCAATGGTAAATGCTTTGGTTTTGGGTGGGGGAGGTTATGGGTTCAAGACCCTCCTCTGCCCACAGGGAAAATTTTAAGAACCCCCCCTAAATTTATAAATATAATAAATGGGCGAATCTCCATGGTATATAGGAAAAATGGAAGGCGAATTTATCA